>OZ023211.1:50245485-50547985 GCA_963995525.1 Escarpia spicata | reverse complement strand
TGTGTGTGTGTGTGTGTGTGTATGTGTGTGTGTGTGTATGTGTGTGTAGACACAAGCTGTAAGTGACACCACTCTTCTCATCTATAAGCCTCAATAACATTAGGAGTGACAGGTTCCAATAACGAACATCTAATTTTAGCGTGCGACAACTAGCTGGCACGACAACTAGCTGTCACGACAACCAGCTGTGTCAATTAATGTGGATATTAATATGGTTGCGCTTAGTCGCCAGAGCGTTCGAGTAGGACAATAATATCGGTGTATTCTCACAAACACACCATATCGCCACCACGTAATAAGATATGTACGTCTTACTGTGTTCTTCTGCGCATGATTGAATAAAACATTCGTCTTTTCCAAAATTTACTTTCTATCAGTGTTTTCAACTTAACAATTCATAACAAGGGTAATTATGCTGCAGAGCCTGTGTTCTTACCGGCAGTGGGACACGGTGGCGTAGTGTGTAGTGAGCTGACTCTCAAGCGACAGATTCCGAGATCAAATCTTCTTGTTGCCGTTTCGAAATGTTGTTCATTCTCTGTTGATCCGGTTCATTCAGCTGTACGAATGAGTACCTGGCCATAGAAAGTGGTGGATATTTGTGTACGAACAGTCTTCACGCAGTAACTGCAGCGTGACTGAATGCTTCCAAGGAAAGTCGAGATGGAGTTCTATTGGAAAGGTATGCTTTGGAGTGAAGTGTAAAGCGCTCTAAGTACTGGATACAGCGTACCGTTTTATGTAATCACATTGAAAGCTGCGGTTTCTGCTTTGGCGACTGAGAAGAGAAAACGTAGACGCTAAACGTACCAGACGGCGCCACAATCAAACGAAACGCATCTTGTGACGATGGTTAAGCCAACAAAGGGATTAGCTGTATGGCATAGATCAAGAGAGAAATTAATATGATGACGGCATTACTGCATGAATGCAGTGCATTGTGTTCGCCGAGCCTACCGCATATTGTGATGAGGGGTCAATTAGTTAATGACTTGTTGCTCCGCCAACTTACCACTGTCATATTTCTGCTCTCGGTGCGAGGTCGTCGTTTTCTGACTAGTGTACGAAAGGGCAAATGTCATAATGACAGGTACCCTTTTTAGATTAAGTAACCGCATATATATATATATTGTATTATCTATACTGTATGGGAAATACAAGTAATTTGTGGGCATACGCATCTAAAAGAGTTAATAAAACGTAACAATTTGCAACCACAATCAAGAATATCTTTCCAGTAGTTTACTAGACTGTTATATCCGCATGTTGTACAGTGTGCAAATAAAAGTGTACCTCAGCGTCTGAATTGAAGGAGTACAAGAAACCAACATAGGGCGTGTGTGCGTGTGCGTGTGCGTGTGTGCGTGTGCGGGCGTGCGTGTGCTTGCGCGTGTCTTAAAATTACGCATGAACATGTTATCCAATCTATTTTGTCAATTTCCGGCTACAGAACTTACGCTTCAAACCAGTCCTTTCAGACTATAACTGGAGTACTCATATTTGCAATAATCATACAATATTAGTAGCATTGCCTAGCAAGGGAAGCCAGTGACCATGTTAAAACTGCTTCATCAACTGGTCTTGTCCATGGCGAATCCGGTTCTTTCCTGTCCATATATGTACTGTGTGGATAGTTTAAATAATGATACCTGCAATCGATTTATTACAACAAAGTGCAGTACTTACTTTGTATTAATTGGTCTAAAGAATAGCTTATTTTCGTTACACCTGGTAATTTTCTAAAGATACTTGCTCGGTTGACAATTAGCCTTCAAATCAGTGAACTTGTCAGCCATGGGCAACGAAGGTGGATAACATCAGCATAGAAACACAATGCATACTCGTATTACGCATCCACGGGTCTATTCTACAATTTTGAGCATCCCTTGATTTAATGCTTGCGCAAATTTTAAATAAGTTAAGAATGTGTGTTGTAATTGTACCCAAACTACATAAAATAATACTCAAATAAATCACTTCTAACGCGCCAATATCCTCAGACAGTCCGAGCTCTGTGGCGCACCAAAACCAAAGGATTAAGCATTATCGTACTCGTGTGCTAGGCGAAAGTCGTCAACAAATGGATGGATGTGTTAGGAAGCTAGGCGATATTGAAAAGATAGGTTTTCAGGTGACGACGAAATATAATAATATTTTCTGCTGATTTAACATTAACGGGAAGCGAATTCCATATAGTTGGCGCGGCAACTGAAAAAGCTCGAGTTCCAGCCTTTGTGTTAACTCTAGGAACAGATAGCCACTTCGAACTAGACGACCGAAGTTGTCTGGCTTGTCTAGCTGGTGTGAGCATTGAGTGTAAATAACTAGATTGTTTGGATGAAAGGGCTTGGTAGATGATTGTGCAGATCTTAAACATAATGCAATATCGCACGGGGAGCCAATGCAGAGATTTTAGAAGTGGCACTGAGCGGGAGAATCGAGGAGATTGTGTGACTACCCTTGCTAAACAATTTTGGACACATTGTAGTTTTTCTAATATCCTTGATAGCAATATTTTGAAAGAGGGAATTGCAATAATCTAATCTGCTGCTAACAAGAGCTGTTCCGATAGGCTTAACGACAGAAAGCGAAATGTGTCGGCGAATGCGGCGAAGATCACGGACATGATAAAAAACAGCAACGGCACGTTTGGGATATGTGTTGTCTGAAATTGAAGTCGCAAGCAAAGGTCACTCCTAGATTCCGTACTGATGCTGCTGGTGTAATATTTTGACTCAGGATGCATGTTGGAAAAACGTCATTAAATTTACCTCGCTGTATTGGAGTACCAATTATGAGAAATTCAGTTTTGTCTGCATTTAACTTTAATTTGCTCTCGGTCATCCATAAGAAAACATCTTGGAGACAATCGTTGAGTCAGTTTAGAGAATGACTTGTATCGGGCGTGGCCAAGGAAATGTAGATCTATGTATCATCTGCATAAAGGTGATGATCCAAGTTATGACTTTGGATTACAGAGCTGAGTGGCGTAGTGTAGAGAGTGAAAAGCAAAGGCCCAAGAACGGAACCCTGGGGAATGCCACATGAAGTGGGGAGTGAGGTTGAAAAGTAATTACATATCTTTATAGATTGATGTCTATTGGTTAGATATGAAGAAAACCAGGTCAGAGCTGTGCCAGATATGCCATACCACATTGATAAACGTTTGACAAGAGTGTTGTGATCAATGGTATCAAAGGCGGCAGACAGATCAAGCAAGGTAAGTGCAGTTACTTTGCCTTTATCAATGTTTAATATAACATCATTGTGTACTTTTAGGAGAACAGTCTCTGTAGAATTAAATTGTTTGTATGCTGATTGTAGCACACAGGATAAACAAGTTGAGCTGACATGACACCTTAGACGGCTTGCTACGACTTTCTCAGGTGTCTTAGAACTATAGCTAAGATTAGAAATTGGCATATCGTTTTTGAAATCATCTTTTGGCAAAGAAGTCTTCTTGAGAACAGGATTTACATGTGCATGTTTAAAATAATCTGAAAAACGCAGTGATAAATTTATGATATTTGTTATTGTACCAAGTAAAGAATCAAGATATGCTTTCAGTAGTATGGTTGGTTATGGATCGAGATCGCATGACTTATTTGGGGAGGACATTATTATTTTCCTCACTTCATAAAATGTGGCTGGCTCAAACAATACAAGTGGATAATTTACTCGTGGGGAGTCCACATTTACAGTACTTAAAGTTTGACATGAAAAAGCAGAACGTATAAGACTGATTTTATCTTTGAAATTACTAGAAAACGAGTCACACACAGATTTGACTGACACATGACTAGGTAGAGATGGAGGCGGCCGCCTGTATAAAATATGATTTATGCAGTTCCGTAGCTGACGTGGGTTATCAGAGTTACTCGAGACCATGTTTGTGTAATAATCTGATTTAGTTTTGGCCATTTGTCTGTTGCAGTAGTGACACTGTTTAGAATATTGTGATCTGTCCAAACGAGAGCGTGATTTGCGCCATACACGTTCAAGATAGCGCCGACGCTTTTTAGATTGTAAAATTTCAGAAGTCATCCATGGAGCATGTGGCTTTTGGGACACAGATTTAGATCTCAGGGGTGCAAGTTTATTAGGTAAATCTTTGAGTACTTGACATAGATCAGATATAATTATGTTCTTTGGGGTTACTGATGAGGTCGGATTTAAGGATGTCCGTCATTAATGCAGCAAGGTCAATCTTATGGATAAGTCTGGAAAACACGTTGTGTTTGGACTCTACGGGAATTCTAGGAACTTTGAGATCAACAGTGACAGTGTGGTGGTCTGATAAACCATCTGTAGCAGTAGGTGTCTGAACATTGTTACAATCTGAACGGGTGTTTAAGAGATCGAGCCAGTGGCCATGTATGTGTGTTGAGAAGGTAACGTGTTGTTTCATGTCATAGGATGCCAGAATGTCATTAAATGTACTTGTTGTTGATGAAGGTGTTTCCAGATGAAAATTAAAATCACCGAGTATATAAAATTCTGAATGAAATTATAGTTGCCAGATTTTCAAGTAGATCCTGGAATTCTTCAAAGAAATGGGCAGGGTGTCCTGGAGGGCGATAAATGCACATAAAATAAGCAGAGAAAGATGAATCGGAAATGTTGGCACAGATGGCCTCAAAGCTGGAGTAATCAGGGTTTTTAATGCAAATTAACTTTGAACTGTTTTGAGATGAGAAATCCAACACCACCACCTCGCCCAACTGAACGTGGGCGATGATGGAAGGTGAAACTGGAAGGGGAAATGTCAGCAATGCATGTAGCTGTGTCATGTGGTCTGAGCCAGGTCTCAGTGACAGCAAGGATGTCTATTGTCTTGGAAGTTAATAAATCGGCAAGCGAGGCTGTTTTGCCTCGAATAGATCGAACGTTAGTGGTGGCTACTCGAATATTGCGCCTGATAGCAGGTCCAGGATTTAGACTTACACCTCCTGCTAGTAATAAGATAATTGCCAATTTAAATGTTGACTTAGAGCGGGGGATTGGCAGTAACTTTCTATTAAAGCAAAGATTAAGACATGGCAAACTGTGTAGATGTGACAAGGAATCTTGTGTTCTCATGTACTGAGAGACTGTTGAAATGACAGCCGACCGTTGGGGACTAAGTGGCTTGCACAGAACGAATGATCGCAAGAACGAGTTAGCATAATGTAGTGGATAGTAGGTAATCTTTCTCTTTCACAAGATGTGTTTGAAATTAAGCAAGGGAAAACTATAATTGGGGACACATCTTTAAAACGTATTGATGAAACATCTTTAAAACGTATTGATGAAGTTGAGCGTGAGTTTGCGTTTCAGTAGACTGATTAATATGGTACAACGAAAGTCGGAAGACAGTCAGTCAACTGTATGTATATTTTGAAGAAGGTATCAAGGCCGACTGCAAAAGATCATACACAGTCGTATCATACACGAGATATAACATTATGTACATTAAAAAGAAGTGAGAGATCTGGTACACTGGACAGCCGTCAAGCAAAATTTGACGGCAACTGCTAGCATTGCACTGACTATTAATTGTGATAATGATGATGAATAACGTTCTGGATTCCAGATATCATAAGTATTGACATTTAAAAAGAAAACAAGTGCATCAATTACTCCCGCTGTAGGAGCTGAGCCTGGTGTGTATATTTCGGCAGAGTGCACTTCCACTTTTAGTACTTCCACTAAACCAAATGTTTGCCATGAAGTAAGCGTTAACAAGCACTGCGCTTGCCGTGTTGAAAGTGCTTCCATCATCTGAAAACAGGAAGTTTTTAGGACCACAGACAAGAAACTAGGACCGCAGATAATGCACAAGTCAGTTTGTGCGCGATCGACAAATACATATAAGATTCAACCCTTCTATGTACAAGTGAAGCGCCAACAGTGTTCGCCAGATGTGGCTTGCAGACAAGCAGTTCAAGATCACAGCAACTTCTGTACGGTTGCGAGAGCCAGAAACAGAGACGACGAGGCTATCCGCGACGTTTCCGGTATAACCCGGAAATCGTATCGTGGAATCCGCCATTGGCACCGCTACGCATCGTCTTCTCCTAGCTTCCGGTTTAGTATGGCTAGCGGCCCCACTCCGCCCTCCAACCCACCCCTGTCCCGCGAGGCGCCGTGGGCACTTCGCTGCGCCGACTCGTACAGTTGTTTCTGCATCATGGCCAGCGAGATCTTGTTGCCCTGCAAGAACCCGCGCATCGAGATCATCTCGCTCGAGCCCCGCCGACTGCTGTCGCTGTCGTACGTTGAGTCGGCATCGTTGGCAGTCCGTTGTCCGTTGCCCGAGCCGGCCGCTTTGCCCCGCATGTGGCCCGGAGTGATGGCGTTACGTCGCTGCTGAATGTGCTTCGGCCGCCGCTGCTGGCACTGGCAGTCGAGCTTGGTGATCATCCAGTTGAGCAGTTGCTTGATGACAATCGATGTGACGTTGAAGAGGCTGCGATGGCAAGATAATGAGTTAATCGCAGTACCGCTACGTACAATCGCGCTTGTGGGTCTTGAGAATGTCGGTGGCATTTGGACACTACACAGAATTGGTTTCTTGTATGAGTGGGTTCGCAGTTGATTTGTTTACTCTCTTACATCGCTGTATAGTCGCACAAAGCGATGGTTATTTCGACTACAGGCAGACAGACAGACAGACGGACGGACGGACGGAAGGGACAGACACACAGGCATAGAGAGAGAGAGGCATAGAGAGAGAGAGAGAGAGAGGAGAGAGAGAGAGAGAGAGAGAGAGAGAGAGAGAGAGAGAGAGAGAGAGAGAGAGAGAGAGAGAGAGAGAGAGAGAGAGAGAGAGAGAGAGAGAGAGAGAGAGAGAGAGAGAGAGAGAGAGAGAGAGAGAGAGAGAGAGAGAGAGAGAGAGAGAGAGAGGAGAGAGAGAGAGAGAGAGAGAGAGAGAGAGAGAGAGAGAGAGAGAGAGAGAGAGAGAGAGAGAGAGAGAGAGAGAGAGAGAGAGAGAGAGAGAGAGAGAGAGAGAGAGAGAGAGAGAGAGAGAGAGAGAGAGAGAGAGAGAGAGAGAGAGAGAGAGAGAGAGAGAGAGAGAGAGAGAGAGAGAGAGAGAGAGAGAGAGAGAGAGGAGAGAAGAGAGAGAGAGGCGAGAGAGAGAGAGAGAGAGAGAGAGAGAGAGAGAGCGAGAGCGAGAGCGAGAGCGAGAGCGAGAGCGAGAGAGAGAGAGAGAGAGAGAGAGAGAGGAGAGCGAGAGCGAGACGAGAGAGAGAGAGAGAGAGAGAGAGACAGACAGACAGACAGACAGACAGACAGACAGACAGACAGACAGACAGACAGACAGACAGACAGACAGACAGACGTACATACATACATACATACATACAGACAGACAGACAGACAGACACACAGACAGACAAACAGAGAGAGACAGACAGACAGACAGACAGACAGACAGACAGACAGACAGACAGACTGGCTGGCTGACTGACTGACTGACTGACTGACTGACTGACTGACTGACTGACTGACTGACACTACATCGATAAATGTCAAAAATCTTCAAAATCCAAGTCAGAATAAAGAACATATAATAATAATTGGTATTATTATGAACTCCATTATAATCGATTGACTTCCATAGTTCTGTATATAACATGAATACAGAGGGACACTGCAACTGATTCATTAGAACTCGTTACATGTAACGGATAGTTTGACTAGACCACGCATTTGCTGCTGCTCATATATAACACCGTCTCCTTCGCCAGCTGTTTTGTTTTGTTTGTCGCTTTATATCAATGTATATTCGCACCAAATGTGGATTACGTCGAAACGCGGACGGTGTATAAGCAGCAGACGCGTGTAGTGGCGGCATCATCGACACAAAACTGAATACACGTCGTGTAGCAGAAGACCGAAGTTCACGGGGTGTACATATACCCATATGCAACCGTTATTGAATGCTAATTTTCTTACATGAGTCTGCCGTTTCGTCAGCAATAAAAAAACTAGATGTTTTGTTGAGCATCATTGCCAAGAGCGTATTTAAGGAGTTGAAATATGGCCCTTTTAGCTATAGGATACGCCCTCTTCCTGTGCTGAATTAGAATACTTAGAATCTCCCCCTCCCATGGACCCTGAGATCCTAAATACACTTCTGACAAGGGAAATGGACGCTGTGGATTTGTTTGGATGTTTATATAAAGTTAGGATTGCTTATCAACTGGATTTGAAGGGTGACGTACTGGGACTATGCATAGCAAGTGTATAGCTATGACCATATGTTTTTTATTTTGTTTTACTATGTAATTGTACTCCAGGTGGTCCCCTAGGGGTTTCCAGAGGATCTCCTTAGTTGCACTTGTTGTTGTCCATTGAATCTCTCATGATGTGTTATGTATAGTATATGTGTGACCAAACATATGATGTTATATTCTATGAAAACTATGTATGAAGGGAGGACACGGATGCGGAAGGCGTCGATTAATACACACCTGTATATGCAGGAACACCCGACGACTAGGAAAAGGAAGTTGCCGAAGCGATACAAGTACACGTTCTCGTAGACGGCTCGCTGACTGACGACGTAATCGCCGAAGCCGATGGTGGCGAAGGCGACGAAGCAGAAGTAGATGCTCTCGAAGTACGTCCAGTCCTCCATCGGCTGGTACATAGCCGAGGCACAGCACGCGATGACAACTGCACCGAGGAAGAGGATCAGCATCACCCAGTAGACGGACGGCTTCCACGAGTCGAGATTGTCGTTGTCAGACCCCTGAAAGAACACATGATCTACATTGAGCCGACATGACGCGAGTTGAAGACATCACGTACGTTAGATGGGCAACTTCAACGAATCGACGTTGTCGGCACCGGACCCATGAAAGCATAGGGTCGACAATCATGCGACGCGCGACTTCGTCACCTTACTCCATAGATTGGTAACTTCAATGAATCGATGTTGCCGCCATCGGACCCCTGAACGCACGGCATAAACAATAAAAAAGCGGCGCGACGACTTAGTCGAGTCGTACAGTAAAGTATAACAGCCCATGTACACGAGCAGTTTTATACTAATTCCTATCCGATTGTGTCGTGCGACAAAATCGGACATAACTCGCTCGTGTAAACTCCTTCGTGACACTGATTAGCAGGACCATCAAGTACGACTCCGTGTCGCGCGATATAACCAGATAAAAAACGGATACATGTCTGTGGAAGGCACTTATATGCTCCGCAAGAAACAACTCACCCACATTCTCGATTTCACCGTTTGTTGCAGGCAGCTTGGAGCTTTTCAGCGGCAAGTTGTAGCTTCTCGAACACAGCATCTCTAATATCACAGGTGATATCAGTGTCGCATCATATGCGTTTCTGATGTCAAAGCTGGTGAGCATTTGCATGTTCCTTGACCTGACGCATTATGAAGGTCATATCTGTTGTTCCTCTGTTTTTTTACTGAATCCAAACTGCTGTATTTATCTATTTGCAATAAGAAGGTGTACTGTAGTTTGAGTGTGTTAGCTTGCACAATTTCGTATGTACTGGGTTTGTGATACTTCTGTACCAATATGTAGCTTTTCTTGATGTCACGCTGCATTGTATATTCTGAAGCCTATCTCGGTAATTTTGACCCATCTGCTTTCCGGATTTCAGAAGTTATCCGATCCGCATCAGGCGATTTCATTGACTTCTATTGCTCTAACAGCCTTCTGTATCTTCTGTAGCGATGCGAATAATTTACTACAAATGTATGTTGGAAGTTGGATGGCTGTGTGATATATTTACACATGCAATGGATTTAGTTCAAGTTACAAAATTACAACTACAACGATGCAAGGGAACGTTGACGTTTGTTTTCAAAGGCCAGCGGCACGAGGTTATTTCTTAAATAGGGCCGGAACGATACCCTACTTCGCGATACGATACGTATCGCGATACAAACTATATTGACTAAAATGGTACAACAACAGTAAAACAACTCTATTAACGGAAACAAACGTGCAGCTTTACATCCAGATGAAACGGCGAATGAGACCGGATCGCAAGCAGGCTGTTGCTCACGAGTGTCTGTGCTCACGCGGACAAGGCAACGATACTGCAGACGTCACGTCATCTCTCGTAACTATGAGGTCCTAATCGCTTGCGCGCATTGAACACAGAATAGTGTGTAAAGATTTTATATAGGTTATAGTTAGATAATATACACGTACTACATGTTTATGTAGATTATAGTTAGATAATATACACGTACTACATGTTTATATAGATTATAGTTAGATAATATACACGTACTACATGTTTATATAGATTATAGTTAGATAATATACACGTACTACATGTTTATATAGATTATAGTTAGATAATATACACGTACTACATGTTTATATAGATTATAGTTAGATAATATACACGTACTACATGTTTATATAGATTATAGTTAGATAATATACACGTACTACATGTTTATATAGATTATAGTTAGATAATATACACGTACTACATGTTTATATAGATTATAGTTAGATAATATACACGTACTACATGTTTATATAGATTATAGTTAGATAATATACACGTACAACATGTTTATATAGATTATAGTTAGATAATATACACGTACTACATGTTTATAACTCGATATGTTGTCGATATAACAGACAGTTGTGGTTTGCGCTGGACGTTTTTTGCTTCACAAACGTGGCGCGAATACTGTTTTGCCTACCGCTATCGTGTATTGCAGCGTATCGCGATACAGGTATTGTGTATCGTGTACCGTACCGTGCGATGTGTATCGTGATACACCGGTGCACCGGTGTATCGTTCCGGCTCTATTCTTAAGTTAGGTCCATTTTAAAGTAATGTTGGCGACTCGACGATCAAGACGAACAGGTTTTTCAAAATACAATTTGCACAAATATAATTAACGAGTAGTCATCTTCGAAATACTAGGACTATCATGATCAATGTTAGAACAATTACCAACGAGGGGCCAATGTGTATATGTATTCATTATTGTGTGTGTGGATGCGTGCGTGCGTGCGTGCGTGCGTGCGTGCGTGCGTTCGCCTACCTGTGAGTCTCGGCGTTCTCCGCCGTTGGACATTAACCCTTTACGCCGCAAGTCCCGTTCGTGGATGTAGCGCAGAATGTAGGCGAGGAATGTGATGATGCGCTCGAGGAAGAGGTTGAAGAAGAGGAAACCGCCGGCGCAGCCGATGAAGCCGTACATAATGAGGGCCACCTTGCCCGGCGTCGTGCGTGGAGTCGTCATGCCGAACCCTGCAACGACAACAATGGCAATACGTGAGACAAACTGAATACACAGTTAACAACACAATTGCATTAGTTGTGACATAATTACCAACACAGTTGCGTTAGTTGTGACATAATTACCAACACAGTTGCGTTAGTGGTGACATAATTACCAACACAGTTGCGTTAGTGGTGACACAGTTAGCAAAACAACTGCATTAGTTGTGACACCATTAACAAAACATTGTGTTATTTGTGATACAATTAACAACACAGTTATACTAGTCGTGACACAATTAGCAATACAGTTGCGTTAGTTGCGACACAATTAACAACACAGTTGCGTTAGTGGTGACACAGTTAGCAAAACAACTGCATTAGTTGTGACACCATTAACAAAACATTGTGTTATTTGTGATACAATTAACAACACAGTTATAATAGTCGTGACACAATTAGCAATACAGTTGCGTTAGTTGCGACGCAATTAACAATACGGTTGCGTTAATAGTGACACAATTGACAACACAGGTATGTAGTTGTGACACTACTAACAACACAGTTGCATTAGTTGTGACACAATTAACGACACAGTTAGATTAGTTGTGACACGATTAACAATACAGTTTTGTTACTTGTAATACAGTTAACAACACAGTCGCATTAGTTGTGACCCAACTTACAACCCTGTAGCACTAGTTGTGACAGAATTAACAACATAGTTGCATTACTTGTGACAGAATTAATAACAGAGTTGCATTACTTGTGACAGAATTAATAACAGAGTTACATTACTTGTGACAGAATTAATAACAGAGTTGCATTACTTGTGACAGAATTAATAACAGAGTTGCATTACTTGTGACAGAATTAATAACAGAGTTGCATTACTTGTGACAGAATTAATAACAGAGTTGCATTACTTGTGACAGAATTAATAACATAATTGCATTACTTGTGACAGAATTAATAACAGAGTTGCATTACTTGTGACAGAATTAACAACATAGTTGCATTACTTGTGACATAATTAATAACAGAGTTGCATTACTTGTGACAGAATTAACAATATAGTTGCATTACTTGTGACAGAATTAAATATCGAGAACTCGTGTCTACCGGCAGTACCAGTTGAAACAGATTCTCGTCTACTGCGTTTTCATTGTTCGAGAAAGTCTTAAAATATAAACTTGTACAACTTTAAATGTGCCAATGGCAGCCAAGAAGAAAGGGCTGACGTCGTATAGTTAAAAAAAACATCGACATATGCGTCAGCTATAGTCAATTACCCTCAATGATGTGTTTCCAAGAAACAGTTTCTACGTGCATAACAGAATCGCAATCCGTGTTCCTGATGTGCAATGCCATTTCCCGTTGGGGCAACGAGTTAGTGCTGCTTGAACTCGCGTCCTATAAATCATCCATGGAGTCCGGGGGTCTCGTAAAACGCAAGAGAACTGTTTAATTATGTGAACGTTGATTGCTTTATTCGTTCAATCTTGATTGTGCACATTGATACGTCGTTGACGCGTCTGCCGTTGCTACTCCCCCGTCTCCGGCTGCCCGAGGGGAACATATACGTCAACATCGGTATTTCCCAAGTTGCCGAGACGTCACTTCATGAGTCCCTGTTGTCGCATTAGCCGTTGTGATATAACTGCACCGTGCGTTCATTTTCCAGATAACTATCAGCAAATTAATTTGACGATCAATATATTTGTAATCTTGACTTCAGCCAAATGATGTGAATTGTGGATGAAACTTTATGATATTGGCCACGGAACTACGGGGTTTGTCTAAGCGGCAACGCCTGCTTTCATGAATATTTCACAGAAGCATACATTTTCGATGACATTCGCACAGTCGGGCTGTGTCTTAAGTTTGTCATTTCTTCGCGTAACTCAGTCAGATGTCACAGTCCTGGTTCTATCCTGGGTTGTGTTGAAAATTAGAATAACATATTGTATAAGCTAGTCTCTCTATAATCCAACACATATATTTTAATTGATATTGAGTGTAGTTATTGGATTTGCTGGCAATTTACAAACTGGCATGTCGAGCCTCAACTCAATGACTTCAAGCCCGAATCAAAACTGAGTCATCTCTTTGAATTCCAAGTCAATTCGCTAGTCGTGAAAATGTGCGACTCGCGTACGCATTGAGTGAAATATGTAAGTCGTTTTAAACAAATGCATGCACTCTGATAGAGAACAGTGTGCAAGCAATTATGGTGTGCTAGCTTACCCACACCCGTGGAGACACAAACCAAGGGAAATAATTATTACCACCACAGTGATGCCATCTGCAGATTTGATCACCGCTCGATTACCTCACGTAGGATAAAGGCTCTATAGGAAAGCACGCGGAATGGATGTGTTTGTGACAACACACGAATCGTCTGTCAAGCTCCTACCTACCTGAACATCAAACTAGATAGGTCTCTGACTCAAGGCAACATCTTGGAAACTTAAGCGCAAAAATATAATGGAGCGCTGATATGCCGACTTGTTGACGTCACTCGAGGAGCAAGCACAAACACGCTACACACCTCACCTCTGGCGTTATTGTACGCGCGGGCGGAATACTGCTCACCCGTGTGGTGTTGGAGCGCGCATCAAGAATGCACGTCGGCATAAACAATTCCCTACGAGTTGTCATTGGTGTCTAAGTCGAACACCTAGCTGCGTGTGTATGCATTACGCTACCGTCACATAGAAGATAGGCAGATGTGCTGGCCTTCACCAAGCCAGCAAAACACTGATTATCTACTACACTTAGTCTACTCGGAAAAGGTTAGGATGTAGCGTCTGCAGTCACAACACCCTTTCAACAGCCAAGGACACGAACTTATGACATATCTGTGCCCAAGTGACATATCTGTGCCCATGGATTGGCTGTCAAAACCAACCTCCTCTCATATGTTCATTCCAAAACCATACGTACACTATGCTGCTTTCGACCTCCCGCGAAAGGCACGGACGAAGTTGAACCGCCTGCCACCGGGAGTTGGTAGGTTCAAAGCATCTATGTATAGTTGGGGACTATGTGAAAGTGCTGCATGTGACTGTGGTGCGGACTAATCAACATACCATATTATCAGCCACTGCACTCTCTATAGCGTTCCAAACGGAGAGAATGGCATGGCAGGGCTAAATCTGGCGACACGCCAATGGCTGCTCAACAAAACTGCACATCTAGGTTGTAGAAGACATACGCGAAACGAAGAATCACTACAGCCAGGAAGCAGTAAACTAAACGACAGCTAATGCAATAATCGCCAGCTGGATCGATTCGGCAGCCGCGGGAACAACATTTACAGTTAATAGATGTCATTGTCACCGATCGTAGTTTGTTAACGGCAGTTTAGAGCAACTGCTAAACGGATGTCACGGCCACTTCGGTATTACTCAGCTGGCCACTTCGGTATTACTCAGCTGGCCACTTCCGCGCAAGACAGCGCATCGTTCAGTTTTGCGTATTTACGAGTGACTGAGCCGGCAATTCGATTGTTTGTATGAACGACACGTTGTGATCCGTTCACTCTAGTATATGGAGAGAGCGTACGCACGATTTAGCACGAGTTGTCATTAAATTGTGCCTTAAATGCGAAGGATTTGTAGCAGAGGTTAGGCCGTTAATTCGCATGAGAGCATGATGGTAGCGGAATTAGGACACGGCGGCTTAGTAGTTGGAGCACCGGACACTCACTCAAGAGATTCCGGGTTCGAATCCACTTGTTGCCGTTTCGAACCTTGGAGAAGTTAGTTCAGTTATCGTTGCTCCTGTTCACTCAGTACACGCACGCACGCACGCACGCACGCACGCACGCACGCATGCACACGCACTCACACGCACGCACACACACAGGCACGCACACACAAATACACAAACACACACGCACACACGCACGCACGCACACACGCACTTATAAACAAACATACAAACAAACATACAAACAAACACAAACAAGCACACACACACACACACACACACACACACACACACACACACACACACACACACACACACACACACACACACACACACACACACACACACACACACACACACACACACACACACACACACACACACACACACACACACACACACACACACACACACACACACACACACACATACAAAAATCACAAACACACACAGACACGCATACACAAACGCACTCACGCAGGCACTCATATACGCGCGCACGCGGGATAGCGCCGGACTTCAGCAGCGATAACTATGGCGAACCCATGCAACATCCGATTAGCTACGATATTACACAAGAACGAAAAGCCAATTTACCGAGCCATCAGCTTCCTTTGTACGACTGCATGAGCTCACGCAACACGAAGCACACAAAGACAGTCCTATCGCTAGTTCTAGCGATGTTTGACTTCGGTAATTAACCCAAACGATCGACGTAATTCTGCAAGTTGCCATTGAGGCAGTATGTATAATTCCGGATTGTGATAAACTATAATTGTAGGTGAAGCGGAGGGAGGAAGGGAGGAAGGGAGGAAGGGAGGAAGGGAGGAAGGGAAGAAGGGAGGAAGGGGGGAAGAAAAAAAGGGAGGAAGGGAGGAAGGTAGGGAGGAAGGAAGGGGGAAGGGAGGATGAGAGAACTCTGGTCTGTAGACTGAGGGGCAAGTGATCGCTCACGTTATCAGCATGTCGTAGTAGGATATTGCAGCTGACTATTTTCCGAGATGTGGTCAGACAATGATCTATCCACGTGTATGTACATGTGGAATCACAGAAGTGTGTATATTGAGCTTGTTGGTGACACACAAATCATTGTCATTGATAAAATCATACAGTATACTTGAGCGTGTATTAAATTCAGGTACCTTGTAACAGCATATGTGTAATAAACGCCGTTTGGGTAGTTGAACATTTTGATCGCCAATTACATGTATGGGGCATATGGGGCATATGGGGCATATGGGGCATATGGGGCATATGGGGCATATGGCTCCAAATTGTTCTATCACACTCTGTATAAAATGGCATATAGACACCTAGTACTATTTCCACGATAGCAGAGTTGTTACACACTTTGACCCCAATAATCCTGTCACTCATAATATCCAATTCAGCATACTATAGGTTCTTTCTTGGTTTACACAGCATGGCGACACCGCCATAGGGTCTGCCAACATAGCAGGGATCAGTTGTAGATATGCTAGACTTGGCATATATCAAGATGTGTTCATCACTTAGGCTACTCAAAGCTGGCATGTTCATTAGTGTAAATTTGATCATGCACAGTTCTCCTGGTCTCAGACAAGTCTCACTAAACTAATACTGATAGTGTCAGCGTCAGATAATAGTTCAGCAATATATAACGAAGACTGCTTAAAACCGTTAGCATTAAGACCAATATGTTTAAGAGTCGTATACGTGTTAGTCTCAGGATTCACAGTTTCACCGTCTTCTTTTGATATTTGATCGCTGTCTGTTGCCGTATTTTCGTTGTCCGTAGTAATCTTGCTGCTCATAGTTACCCAGTTTTCCGTAATAATTCTGTTGGTCGTAGTCATCCCGTTGTCCGTAGTGAGCCCGTCTGTCTCGTCTGGCCCATGGTTGGCTTTTTCTCTGGGGAAGTCTGTCGTTGCAATGTTGTTGGTAGGACCGGCACGATACACTACTTCGCGATAACATACGTATCGTGATACAGAGGTCACGATACGATACGTATCGCGATACAGACTACATTGACTAGAATGGTACTACAACAGTAAAACAACGAATCAGAAGTACAAGTAGATTGTGTCAAACTCAGCAGCACCCTGTTGCACTTGCAGTCTTGCATGTCACTCCACCTTCCTATTTGCTTTAATGAACAGCAACAAGCCCACGCGTAGCTGTCACGATGTCCCAAGATGTGCTGAACACACGCTCGCTGGCACCTATTCCTGTCGCAACGCGTCTTTACTAGGCCCTACACGGTTTGGCGTTGCACAAAACCCGGACGAAATCTAGGTACGTGAGTCAAAATTAAACGAAAACTGTCTAAGTTGTTAATGGCTTTAAATCAGTATTATTAAAAAATACTGAACATTTCAGTTCTACAACTCTACTAACGGAAACAAACGTGCAGCTTTACATCCAGATGAAATGGTGAATGAAACCGGATCGCAAGTAGGCTGTTGCTCACGAATGTCTGTGCTCACGCGGACAAGGCAACGATACTGCAGACGTCACGTCATCCCTCGTAACTATGAGGTCCTAATCGCTTGCGCGCATTGAAAACAGAATATTGTGTAAAGATTTTGCATAGGTTATAGTTAGATAATATGTACGTACTACATGTTATAACTCGATATGTTATCGATACACAGACATTTATGGTTTGCGCTGGACGTTTACTGCTTCACAAAGGTGGCGCGAATACTGTTTTGCCTACCGCTATCGTGTATTGCAGCGTAGCGCGACACAGATATTGTGTATCATGTACCGTACCGTGCGGCGTGTATCGCGATACACCGGTGCACCAGTGTTGAGACCATGTCGACGCCCCTCGTGAGAGTAGTTGACACGTTGGGGGTGATTCTTTCGTCTGGGGTGAAATGGTCTTACTCGTTTGCCATCCGGCCATTATCCCGAGATAGAATCCGATCTGTGTGGTGCGATGGCGCTGTCATCTTGAATGATTTCCAGTGACGGTGTTGGTTTTGATTGGACAGGTCTTTGACACTGCAGCCACTGACACCCATTGCCTCGTGATGGGCTTTCACCTGCCTCTCATCAGAATCGCAATGGGCCCCGCTAACGAATATGTGTGCAACGGCCGCGTTTGTCGTACGAGTTGGTGCTTGGTGGTCGGATTTCTGCTGGCATTGTGGTGCAGATTTCAATTTTCCCTGTCCAACCTGGGGCGTTGCTTAGTGGTGGGGGTGCTTCTTCTAAGGCCACGTTTAACGTTCCCTTCGAGCTGTTTACGTTGCTGTTTCTGCACATGGGATCCTACTTCTATACGGTTCGCTGTTCGTTGTCCACGTTTGGTTTTCTTCTAACTTTTTTGCGTTGCTGTCTCTGTAGTTGAAATCCAGATTCCACGGCGTTCTCAACATCAGAATCGCTGGTTGGCTCTGCTGACGACGACACTATTGGTGACGTTGGAGTGGGTGTAGTTCTGTCCTGAACACTCTGTAACACAGCAATGACGCACGGATTAGTGTCCGTATACTGAGCTAGCTGTGCATAGAGTAGCTCATTGTCCTTCCGTAGTCCACTGACTTGCCTTCATTTTCAGTTCGAAATCGTTTATTGTTTGGATTAGTTCTTCGATGTGAAACATGATACGGTGTGGTTGATCGCCATCGTTGGTAGTCACGTCTGCGTCACAGTTTTTGTCTTTGAATATCTTTTCAAGTTCTTTTGTCGGATTTCCATTGGTGAAGCTGAATCCAAGTTTCCCGATGTCCTTGGCCGCCGTATGAGCCACTAACCTCTGTACCGCCCGGCGATCTTTAAACTGCAGGAAAGTGGTCTTGGCCGTATCAGCGTGAGTATTGTGGATGCCACCCAGAACATCCGTATCTAGCGCAGTTATTGTTTCTAAAATGTCCTTCATACCATAATGGAAGATGTGCGGCATGTTGCTAAAGAACTGTTCATGAGGTTTATCACAATTCGTGAGGTCATGTAGGGAAAACCTCTTATGGACAGACGTCTCGTCAATTTCACTGGCAGGTTGATTCGGTCGGGAATCTACTGGTTGGTCCAACTCTAACATCTCCCGTAGGCCGTGTCGAGTAGGGTGACAACGGTAGAGTTGATCGTCTATTAACAGAAGGCAAAAGCTACACCTTTCCGCAAGGGCGGTCAAGCGTGACCGACGTCTATTGTAGCTTGATTAGTTATCGGCGATTCTAGGTTCCCTAGGGCGATATTATGTAAGCCCACATATTCTGCTAGTTTTAAACTCACTTTGGCACTTACGTAAAATATGTCAGATTAGGCATTTTAGTAAGTCGTTGTAGTCTACGTTCTCGAAATCCGTTCCCCTAGTTATCCCGGTGGATAGCATAACAGTTATTCTCAAATTAAGACAGTTCGAACAGTTTGCAGGCACGACAACAGATACATATACAGGGGATTCGGATGAAAGGAGACGGAGGAACACGAAGTGAGGGAAATAGGGTGGACGAAAGAAGGCAACTTGATATGTAATGAATGGCGATACGTGCACGTGCATAGACAGTGGACACACCCGTATTGATGTACAAAATCACGAATTAATTCCCACCATCCTCATTACTTGTCTCGGTCAGCTGCCATCTTCTCCAGTTCTCAGCTACACATTCTTTTTCCAGGTGTCTCTTCTTCGCGCTGTTGAATACTTAATGTTGGTATTCCTTGTCTTCTTTCTTGTCTTCTTCTGGTTACTCTTCCATTATTGTTGTCATATTGACGTTAAAAATAGCTTTCATCATTATCGTTTTCATTATGACGCATTACCATCGTCTGTGCACAGTGCTGCGGTGCGAAACATTAGTATGACATCGACATCAATAACACGTTTACTACGGAAACGTCATAATTGATAGCGAAACGTAATTTCCGAGTTCTCGTTCTCGTGGCAGAAGTCAAACGGACCTCTTGCACAACTTTCATTATCAAGATTTATCATCATCACTTCACAGAATTGCGCAATAAATATATTCAACAGATCGTTTTTTTGTGTCCATTCATATGTGTTCAGCAAGCAAATTAAATAAACGATCTCATATATCATTACGTTATGCTATGCCTATTTTTCCTGATTTATTTGATCATTTATCTCAAATCTATGAAGGGTCGCCGCCAAGCAAGTCCCGCGACAGCAATTTGGTCGAATTCCAAGAAGTTAAGAACCGCTGTACTAGCGCATGGTTATTCATATGATGTTGTGCATTTTGGATACAAATGTGTTAGTGTGTAATTAAAGTTCAAGTTTATTCTGACGGGTCATGAAGGGTGATAATAATAACATCCCGGGGATGTTTTAAATCTCCAAGGAAAGACATTTCCATTGACCATCCTGTCAATTTAACATGATAATTTTGATGGCATTACTCGTCTGGAAAACCGGAAGTGGCGGGTATCTCGTGACGAAGAACGAGACGAAACCGAATGACGTAACAGTCATAGCCCTATAACATGATATCGTCATAGTAAATTATATACGTCGTATTTTTCTCGCTGCCTCCTTGGATGACCTCATATATAAACTCACTCGCTGACTACGGCAAACATACTGGCCTACTCGGTCGATTTCGTTTATGGAGTAGGCCATTCTGTATTTTTCACGATTCGGCTCCCGTGGCGATGACCCAATAAAGGTACAAAAGTGACAGAATTCCAGCTTGGCTATTGTGACAACCACACTGCCCGTTAAGCTAACAATCGATTCCCTTGACACATCCAGTCGCGGTCAGAGTACGACCGCTGGGCTCATTAATTAATTGTGCGAATATCGATGACGATATACTCGTGGTCATTCTAACAGAGAACAACTGGGTACGAAGTCATCAAATAGAATAAGACAAACATGATATGCGAAGTGGCACAAGAATTAGAAGAAAGTTGGACGAAGATAAGATATGGGAATCTAGAAGTACGTAAAATTAAATAAGTTGGGAGCAGTCTGACATGGGCAGGACATACAAAGTATGGGTGATGACATGTCAACAAAGAGAAGACGGAAAAGAGAAGCAGGTGACAGAAGGAGAAGAGGAAGACGTTTATGGAGAGAAAGTGTCAAGAGACATGTCGAGACGACGTAGACGAGTAGCCGAGAGGGTGGTGATTGCAGAAAATCAAGTTCAATGGAGAAATATTGACAAGAGGGAGGAACAGACCGGAGGATGTGATCCCACGTGGCAAGACCAAGGGGGAAAATACGAAGAAAACGAAGAAGTGGTGGAAGAAGCGACGAAGACGATGACGAAGAAAAACATGAAGAAGAAGAAAACGAGGACGAACAAGAAAAGACGAAGAAGACGACGAATCAGAAGAAGTACAAGAAGGAGTAGAAGACAAAAACGAAGATAACGATGATGGAAGAAGATGCTGAAGAATAAGAAGACGGTGAAGATGATGAAAAACAAGAAGGAGAAGAAATATAAGAAGAACTAGAAGAAGTTCAGAAAAAAACTGATGGCCTTCTCGCCGAACAGAAATGTTCATTTCGACCGGCTGGCCATTATCCTACCAGAGTAAAAGATGCGCAAGGCATGCGGTGGTGATCTCGTCATTTATTAAGTTCGTCTCTGTTCTCCGCATCGACTGAGTGGGTTGGACTGCAGGTCAAATTCACGAAAACGAAGTCAAACGACAAGCGGTGACAAGTCCGAGGAAGACAACTAGGCTTTAGTTTACGTACGTGGGTCCGCCGCAAACTGACGCCTGGTATATGTGGTGATTATATGAGGGGGAAATAAATAACTTAAATCGAGGAATATCGTGGCCAGCCTCACCCCGGCGACAGGGAAACAAGAGAAGAACAACTAATCGTGACCTGTCTTGACGTCACTGTTGATGATCGTTCAGTCTCAGCTTGTCGTGACATGTTTGGATGTATATGTGCTAGTGTTCCTTGAGTCACAGCTTGCCGTGAGTTGCCTTGATGTCTCTATACTGCTGTTCTTTGATTCTTAACTAGTCCTGACCAGTCTTGATGTCTCTGAGTTTTTGTTCTTTGAGTTTCAGCTAGTCGTGACCAGTCTTGATGTCTCTGAGTTGTTGTTCTTTGAGTCCCAGCTAGTCGTGACCAGTCTTGATGTCTCTGAGTTGTTGTTCTCTGAGTCCCAGCTAGTCGTGACCAGTCTTGATGTCTCTGAGTTGTTGTTTTTTGAGTCCCAGCTAGTCCTGACCAGTCTTGATGTCTTTAAGTTGTTGTTCTTTGAGTCCCAGCTAGTCGTGACCAGTCTTGATGTCTCTGAGTTGTTGTTCTTTGAGTCCCAGCTAGTCGTGACCAGTCTTGATGTCTCTGAGTTGTTGTTCTTTGAGTCCCAGCTAGTCGTGACCAGTCTTGATGTCTCTGAGTTGTTGTTCTTTCAGCCTCAGCTTATCGTGATCTATTTTGACGTTTATTTTGTTCTATAATGCTCAGTTTGCGTGACCTGTCTTGAAGTGTCCGTGTTGATGTTCTTTGGGGCTCGCTTATCATGACCTGTTTTGACGTCTCTGTGTTGTTATTCTTTGAGTCTCAGCTTGCGTGACCTGTCTTGACGTCTCTGTGTTGATGTTCTTTGAACATTAGCTTATCGTGACTAATCTTGCCGTCTGTGTGTTTATTCTTTGAGTCTCAGCGTGTCATAACTTATCTTGACATCTATATATATTGTTAATTGAATCTCAGCTTCTCCTAATCTGACTTGCCGTCTCTGTATTGCTATCATCTGAATCCCAGCTAGTCGTGACCGCTGACGATGTAATGCGGCCACCGCGGTTGACATTTGAAGACACCAACATCGTATTGTTTCGGCATGTGTCCGGACGACACACAATGTCGCCGAAGACCATATCGCAGAGATGGGACAGAATTGAACACGGTCACTAATCAATTCAATCAACTATCCCGAGTAGCAATAGTCGTATTTGCCTCGTGTTATCTGCACGCATGTTATATGAATGCACGTACTAAGTTATTAATGTACATGTCGCGGACGTTTCCTGATATAATCGATAACATGTCTTATAGACATGTACGATACAGAACATGACAAATTCACCTTGAGGTTCCTCGATGAAACACGTTGCGGTTACCCACGTACAGGTCACATTTACTAATAGTCATAAATATTCACTGCACTAAGGCCAACAAATCACGTTCATCTGTATTTAGTCTGCTGTCGAATGCTAACAGATACCGGACGCATGCAATCGTGGTAAAGAAAGTAAATTGCAATTTGACTGATGAATATTGTCTGATCAACATCGGGGAGTCATTTCACGCAGGGGCGATCGATCGCCAAAAAACAGGAAGAGGAGAAAACAGCAGCTTATGAACGCACGCACGCACGAACGCACATACACGCGCGCGCCACACACACACACACTATTTGCTACAGTTTATTGTTTAAACGACAAACTAAAGAGTAATCCGATGTCAGTCGTGCTTCTTTGTCACTATCACCGGAACTTTCTCACGTAAGTACTAGGTATCATAGACTGGGATTGCTGTATCGGATGAATATTGTTGCTTATGAACTGCTGTCTCGTAAATATTTGACACAAGCACTTCGCCAATTATCGATGCAGAAATACATGTATCAAACTAGTGTTTATTTACATCTACATTGTACGTGAAAGCAACTTTATGTTACTTTGTAATATTTGAAATTTATACTGTTTGTTGTTGGAAATAAACTGCTGATACAGATCAAAACCTCCAGTACTGCTGCCCTATATTAATACTGCTGCATCGGATCGATATTTACTACCACAGATGAGATCAGTACGTGCTATTGTCCTGTATATGTAGTACTGTCTCCACCCAATACAGGTGTCTTAGATCAGCACTGTTGTCTGAAGAAACGCTCTGTCGTTTTGTTTTATGATAGGTTGTGACGTTATTTATGTTGACTCCTAATCCGGTTGTTTTTAGTATTTTCATAGTATAAGCAATAGCTATCAACTCCATCGTTGTTCATGTTATTCGTTGTTTTAATTCTGTTTTTGTTTGTTTTGGCTGCTGCTCTCAACCAGCCGACCAAACGATCAACAAATGGCCCTATCAATAATTTAACCGATCAACCAATATATCTATCAACCAAATAACCATACAACCAATCAACCAATAGCCAATCAACCAATCAACATATCAACCAATGGCCAATCAACGACATAATAAAATAAACCAATCAATCAACCAAACAAACAACCACCTAATCAAACAACCAATCAATACACCAATCAACCAATCAACAAACCAAAGTACCAACTAACAACATGCCAACCGTTAGATCAACAACCCACAAACCCGACCGGGTAACTAAAGTGACTAAGCTTCAAACCACCACGCCAACTGCCCTAAAAACCTTCCAGTAAAACTGTCTACCTACTAACTAGTCTGACTGTTCACCACACAGCCCACAATCCACGCGAACGAACGCCATTAACAAGCCACAGCTGCGATAGCCAGGGCAGCCGCGTGATCAGTGCTTCAGATGCTAAACACATCGAGCAGAAAATATTGCCAGGCAACGGACAACGTTTGATGCGCCGAGTCGAAGTATGTTTAAAAGACTACCCCTGCGCGACTATTCGACGCGCCGGGACAAAGTGGGATAGCACCCATCATCAATTAGATGATCTTTCTGGTGTCATAGACTCAGGTTTCCACTAAGACGTCGTTTGAAGAAACAAGCGACATGCGATGTATGACCTGTTTCGACACACTGATGATGTTAACACACGGACGGCGTTTGATTGTCTTGTAACACACTAATTTGTTGCACGAACTTTGAATGGTTACCACACTGCGTCTGGTTTCGTATGCTATATTATATTGGTCGGTTTGTTAGCTTTTTATTTAACTTCAAATGCCAAGTATATAAGGGTATATATTTTACTGAAGTTAATGTGTTTTAGATGGTCAACAGTATACAGAGTCTATACATACATACTTACTTGCATGCTTGCATGCATACATGCTTACATACATAGATACATACGTACATACATACATACATACATACATACATACATACATTAATTTTATGTATGAGCGTATGTGCATGTGTGCTCGTTTGTCGCGCATGCGTGGCATTTCGTGCGTGTGTGTGTGTGTGTGTGTGTGTGTGTGAGTGCGTGCGTGCGTGTGTATACACGCGTGCACATGTGTGTAAATGTACGTGCATGCGTGTTCATGTATATACGGAAATGGGCGTCGAAAGTGGCGGAATCAGGTCTGTACTAAATGTTGACAATAGTGCTGCGTCAGTGAACGTTTCTACGGCCGCAGTGCTTCGGTTCTCGGCTACAGTAATACAACCTAACAGCCCTGCTATAAAATTACTCCGCGTGCATTGACATCTTTCCCGGAACATTAGTGCAACCCATCGTCACAATACCGACAATCTATTTTATGGTCTTTAATTCAGAGATAACTACGCCTTCGTGACTCGGTCAAGGCCAGTGACACACAAAGTGGACGCCCACTTGGAATTAACGAACGAGACAAATGTGCGTCGTCTTGTGTACGCAAAGAGAAATATGTTATTAGCTTCGCAAAACAATTATAAACGTACCTTTTTTTCTGAGAATTACACCGCCCTTTTCTGATCGCGATAACTTTGCTTAATCTGGCATGGATGCGTGTCATGATTCGGAATAAAAGAATGCTCATTAATTTAATTTAATCACCGATTTCGTGCGTTTTCAAAGGAATGTTTCCATGGCCACAAGACAAAGAACTTGACGCATTCTTTTACAAGGATATACACCTCTACATTTTTTCTCTCCTTTCCTCTCTTTCACCCTTTCTCCCTTGTTCCATCGCTCGCTTCATCAGTCCCTTACTCCAACCCTCCCCATTTCCCTTCCTACACGGCTCCCTCTCCCTCGCGCCGTCCACCATTCGCTACCGCCTCCCTCCATCCCGTTTGCAATAGAAGTTAATCCTAAGGCAATTCGATTCGGTGTTATGCGCATAGTTATGACCTACGGCCGATTTCGTGATGCCTACTTAAAGTTACGTAATTACACAGAGTATTTTACTAAGACTATAATCTTCGCGTTAATACGTTCTTAGTCGCTCGTGAAACCGGCCCCTGGACAGCATGAGAAAACATATATGTTTCATTCTCATGAAAACAGTCTCAGCAGTAGTGGGTGCATTGAAATGGAAATAATGGGAGATTGGAAAAATATATTTGTGTAGCTTACACATGTTTAAACAGAAAATCGGTTATAGAATCTCTGAAATCAGTTTATGTGAGCAGACATGGGGTTTGTTTTGTGCTTCGAATGGTTTTCGTTCTAAAATGCTCGTTGTTTTCGTCGGTCATTTGTGACATGCAGTCCCGTCAGCATTGGAAGTCGCCAATATTACTTAAATTACACAAACAATGTGGCTAAAATATATATCATAATGTTTTCGTTTAACAAAAATCGAACGAAAAACCTGCGTCTGATACGTAACATGTAGTGTCCTGAAACACACACAACGTCTGTGCTTCGCGCAGCGTTGAACAGTGCCCGTGGGCACTAGTTTTTTTTACTAAATGTAAACAAGTATAACATTTTGAAGTTCTGGAACAAGCAATGTCATGAAAAGAGGAATTAAAGCCGTTTCTTGCGACATGTTGTACGTTCATCTTTGAATGGACACGGCGCACGAATACAGAGTTTTCGAGATCACTCCCCACGTGGTCAGTCCTTATAGCTGTGTAGCAAGCTTCAGTTGGGAAACAAAAGGTTCGAACTCGAGGCGACCGACCGACGCGAATGTGTTGCGTGCGAGACGTTCGCCATTTTTGACCACCGGTTGATGCAGTTTCAGGTAAGTTTTTATACTTTTGGGTCAAATTTCACCACGTTTTTGAGAATGAAAAACAAGTTTTGATATTGATGCATTGACATGTTATGATATTTGAACGTTTCGAAATTATTTGTGTCCTTGTGAAGTGAATTTGAAGCGAAGGTCCGGCCAGCCATTCAGGTCACATAGCAGCATGCTTTTTAATGTTGTCGATAATTACCTTTAAACTTTTGTTTGCAGTATGTACATTGTTGCATGATATTGTACAAACTAGGTATAAGTGACTCTAAGTTCTCTTAGTTTGCTTATTCTAGAAAATCCTGATATTTCAGCCCGTGGACGCTACCCCTTTGACTGTCAATGCTGACATTTCACTCTATTGATGACAACATTACATATTTCAAAGCATTTCCTGATTACAAATACATTAAGGAGAAACCTGTCTGTGTGTCTTTATTTTCTGGTGTCCGTGTTGCACGCGATACATTTTTGTTCTGTGTATTTTTGTATCACTTTTGTTGTTTCTTGCTTGGTATGTTAGGAATAAAATAGACAATACTGGGAAGACTGTAATGAAGAGAACAAGCCAGAGAGGATTAGGCTTGCTTCTAAGTCATAATGACGTACAACAGTTGAAAACCGTGAAGCACGGCCAGCACTTCATGTTATCATAATCTGCGCAGTCCCAAAATGCTGAAAAAGAGGATATATTTTACACCCATTATTTTATTTCAGTCCACGTTACATGCTTCAGCATATTAAAAGGTCAAAAGAATATTATTCTAAACTGCAAAAACATCACATTTCAGTGTTCGTGTCAAACGCAAGACGCAGCAGTAGTTGCGAAACTTGACCTACCATTACACAACATCCAGGCCAATTTTTTGTTTTCTTTTTGCATATCTGAAGCCAGTAGATGGTAAGCTTTCAGTTGGCACCAAAAAAATGTTTAAAAACACAATTTGATTTTTTTAGTCCTCGTGTCACACGACTAGCCTGTTTTCATGAGAGTGAGCCATATATATATATGCACACCGCGGCATACAGCTTTAACCTGATTACGTCTTTATTGGCGGCCGATTTTCCAGTCACATGCAAATTATGCCAACCTATAACTAGAAAATTAAATCTGTACAGACCATGCATGATTTTATAGTCTTCAAATGTATCCACGTTCCATTCATAAACTAACCAATCGGTGTACACGAAGCAACGCACAAGGTCACCGCAACATAATTAATCTACCTTGAACCCGGAAGTAAATTATGAATCCTACTGCACCATGGTTACCGGTGATCACTAACTTACAAGGATGGGCACTTGGGTGAGCGGAGCGATAACAAACGTTTGGTATGCAGTGCACACATAGCAAGGCGCCCAGGGAATTCCCGAGACCGCTACTCACACACAGCCTCGTCACACACAGCCTCGTAGAAATATGACAAGACACGAACGCGCCTGTTAGAAGATGGAGGATACGAACAGGAAATCAGAAATATACGGCAATTTGCCGCGCGCGCCACAAATGGCTGTATGTAGTCTTGCGAGCCGAATGGGCATTAATGATCTCCGAAAATAAAATGTTGCTCTACCGGAGTAGCTGACGTGAGGCTTGGTGACAGTGTATCTAGCCAACAGAGGAGGGTGTTGATTAGGTTTGCCCTTGGCGTACGCGTTAGACACCGTGCTGGCCCCAAGGAGGCGGCAAGACGCTGTCGCCGATTCCGTTGGTGGCGCCCCAAGACATAGGTAGAGAAAGTAAACAGAGGCTTATGTTGTGACTTAATAGAATACATACATATAGGCTTATGTTGTGATTTAATACTACATAATATGTGCAACTTCTGTGGCGCCTAAATCAGCAAACGTCTGAGCCCAGTGGCACATACAAACTAAACGGATGAGCAGTCTTAAGATCGTCAACAGATAGTTGCGGAACAATGCTGTGAAGAGAGAGGGCGGAGCCGTAGGTCTGAGCGAAACAACATATTCTCTACGGCGTTGAATAATTGCTGGACTACACAGCCTCCCCAACAACAACCTAGCCATAGATATGCTAAAAACGTCAAACTGACTGTTGATAGAAATATGATTAGTGGGGAACGCTTACAAGGAAGAAAATAATGACTTCTTGAAACAAAAACCACATAAATTGCTGACCAAACTGTAGTTGTTGCTGTTCAAGAAGCGTAACAGATTTGACAGGAACAGTTCGATGCTTTCTTTACCAAACATCTATTTTGTACGAAATACATTATTGATCTAATCATAAAGAATATGAGATTCCAGTCTTCATTCGGCCTTATACAAAGGAGCACAGCTGTCTCGTCTTTCAAGAATGCTCGTCCTTTGTTCTCTTCGCCGCCTGCCAGTCATTAGATGGCAATCTTTTTGATTTCTTCAAGCACATACACCTGACATATTCACCGTCTATCTGTCTGTATGTCTGTTTGACTGTCTGTCTATCTCATTCTGTGTGTGTGTGTGTGTGTGTGCGTGCGTGCGTGCGTGCGTGCGTGTGTGTGTGTGTGTGTGTGTGTGTATGTATGCCAATGTTCCGATGACATTAGAAGTTTGCATTATACAGAGCGTAGACCTTCGAGATGAAATGCCTACGAAAAATCTTGAAAGTATCATACAGAGAACACAAGATCAACGACTTCGTAAGAAACATCACCAATGACTTGGCTGGACCTCAACAACCTGTCCTAAATATATAAAAAGCTGCACAATCACGTCACAATCGCATCATCGTCGCTGCTTCAAATTGCTTCAATGTAGTCTCGAATAAAATAAAGTTTTAGTTTTCTTTCTTTGTCGTTAACCGAATCTGTGCTGTAAGTGTAATCTCCGCCGTCCAGTTCAGCAATCGTGTGGTGGTTTTAATATCTCAAGCCTATCACTATCATTTTGTGATTGAAATTCGTATTTTGGAGCTGAAATTCCAGATAAATCCGTATAATTTGTTGCATGTGTGAATCGGTCTATACCGCCTCCAAGGCATTCATATTCCTATCGCGTAGGCTACCGCCATTTAGCAGGCTACGAAATATACCAAAATGACACACCAACCAACAAATTTAATGTTGTCTGCAATCTATTATGTGTTTGTCATCCCATTTTATATTTTGTTTGATGTACACACGTGTTCACGTTTTTTATAATTGGATACTAACACACCTACATGCGTGCATATTTTCACACGGGTTGGTGAGTTTTGTCATTGTGTTCACTCGGTTGTTCCCGCGTTGTCATTGTCGTCGATGGTAATAGTATCGATGCATGTGTCACTGCCGTCATCAATATTTACAGCGTCACTCTCACAAACATCGGGAATGCAAATTAGCAAAACCAGGATATGCGAGACGATTTAAGTGCTAATTCTAACTGTGCTCAAATTTGTTAAATTGAACAGTAACGTAATCTCCACTCACATCGTTATAGCCATTACCATATTCGTTATCATCACCACCCATCATTATCACCATCAACTTCGTCGTCGTCGTCATCTCCACCATCATCATTATTATTGTCTTTGCCATCGATGTCATCGTTGCTGTTACGTCATCATCACGTGTTGTTGGAGCAGTGATAGCGGGTTAGGCATGGGGCGATGCCGTTAGCGCCAGATAATAAAACATTACCGATGGAGAGTGATAATTTGACGAACTCTGGGTGGGAATACAGCAACGCCCTGTGTTGATGGCGAGGTTTCGTGTTAAGTGGCAGGAAGACTGAACTGTGTCGTCTCTTGCAACAAGTATCAAGATAGCTGTCGTCGATCGAATCGTGGCGTGGACGTATGATACGATATTTTATCAAGACTGCTGTCCATCGAAAGCAACAAGCTACGTTTAGCATGTGAAAAAGGAAGCCATTTTTATTGACAGGCAGATATGTTTATAGATCTATGTGTGTGGTCTGCATTATTGGACATCCATTGATTCTGTTTCTAAGCACATTACGCCACCATTGTTTATACAATCAATAGATCATTAACTTATTCCAGTCTTTTTTGTCTTCTGCGAAAATTGAATAGTCATATCCAATCCGCAGAGCACGGCACTTTTACTACAGTTATACCAAACACTAACCTCTTCTTCCGCGCGAATGTGTGTGTGTGTGTGTGTGTGTGTGCGTGCGTATGAATGTGCGTGTGTGTATGTGCGTGCGGGCGTGAGTGCATGTGTGCTTATGTGTTAGTATGTGTGTTGGTGCGTGTGTGACTAAGTGAGTGTTTTTAGTACGTTTTTGTGAGTGTGTATTTGTGAACGCGCACGTGTGTGTGTATGTGTGTGTGTGTGTGTGTGTGTGTGTGTGTGTGTGTGTGTGTGTGTGTGTGTGTGTGTGTGTGTGTGTGTGTGTGTGTGCGTATGTGTTAGTATGTGTGTACGTGCGTGTGTGACTAAGTGTGTGTTTTGAGTACTTTTTTGTGAATGTGTATTTGTGCACGCGCACGTGTATGTGTGTGTGTGTGTGTGTGTGTGTGTGTGTGTGTGTGTGTGTGTGTGTGTGGTGTGTGTGTGTGTGTGTGTGTGTGTGTGTGTGTGTGTGTGTGTGTGTGTGTGTGTGTGTGTGTGTGTGTGTGTGTGTGTGTGCGTGCGTGCGTTCGTTAATATTCACAATACCTGTCAACAGTTTTGCCTCACAGAGAGACAACCACTCAACAGAACAAGACGACCTCAGGCCTGATACTATTATCGACAGTCTGTCGTTGTCGTGACAGCTTATATTAATGGCACCAATTAATCGAGAACAGCAGGAACAATCTTCCTATAGCCTCGAGTGACCGGGGGCGACTACCTGTGATCCCACTTGGCGACGCTCGCGAGAAAACCGCCAGGACGAACCCGACGGGAAATGCTGAACGGGCCATCTCACCGTGTCCCTAGATCCCCGATTAATTTCCACGTCCCGACGTCCATAAAAGGGTGGCTAGACCGCCACAACGCATGAGCCCCGCCGTGGGCAGCGCTGCGGTCGGAGACCTCATTGCCCGAGATGAATCTGGCGGATCAGCCACGTGGGACATCCAAGGAATACAATGAGAGGAACAATCACTGAATAAAGCCCACGCCGGTGTCTAAGGTACAGAGGGTCCGTGTAAGATGTCGGAAAATATAACCAGAGACAACTTGTAATCAGTCTCTGATGTCCTTGCTGGAGTATTGAGGGGGTGGAGGGGGTGGGGTGGGGGTTAGAGGGAGGGAGCGAGGGAGGGATGAATGGAGGGAGGGGAGGGATGGAGAGAGGGAGAGAAAGACAGACAGACAGCCAGACAGACAGCCATACATACATATAGACAGACAGACAAACAGACAGCCATACATTCAGACAGACAGACAGGCAGACGTAGATTAACAACGAGTGCACGCTATCAAATTATTTAACAAAATTCTACCATATACTTTTTTGTGAGGCTTTATTCCAATAAATACATTTTAGATAACTATATGGCCGTTTTTTTATTTCCCACTCTAACTTAAACTAGGTCTAGTAAACAGTTCAACAAGTATTATTGAATATAGGATTTTGTTTGTTATTAATTCCAGCGATTTTCGACGACCTTTCTCTGTGACTATTTGTATGGTAAATATCAAAACGTACGCAGTTAACACAATCGTAAACCGCTGCTGTAAACGTACACGTCGTAATAAAGATGTGCGTGTAATGGTGGCGATTTATCATGCACGACTATTTTTGCGATCAGATTAGTGGCAATAATAAATTTTAATGACTTTCGTTCTATTAAAATGTCATTTACGGGAGTATTTGTGTCAACAGCCGGCACGAGTTGCCAATATCGTTAGCTGAAAAATGCGAATGACGAAATATTTAATGTGTTTTGTCTAATCGGCCAAGCCAATTTAATTACTACCCGTCGCCACAGTCAACATGCAAATGTTATCACTGACTTGCCTGATGCTTGACACCACGCCTGTTAAAAGGAAACAAAAGACAATGTCTTTTACCGTAAAACACTTCATAGGGCATACAATCGAACGATTCGCAATCAACAGTATAACGCCAGTAGTTTGCTGAGAACTTAATTTCAAAATGGGATATTCTACTGAAATCTCATAGTTCCCGATGGCTGACATATTGAGACACGCCCTCTTAATAAATAAGCACCTGGAGCTTCTATGACCTTGACCCTGCTGTGACGCGTCGAATGCTCGTTTTCCTCGACATATATATATATATATATATATATATATATATATACACATATATATATATATATATGTGTGTGTGTGTGTGTGTGTGTGTGAGTGTGTGTGTGTGTGTGTGTGTGTGTGTGTGTGTGTGTGTGTGTGTGTGTGTGTGTGTGTGTGTGTGTGTGTGTGTGTGTGTGTGTGTGTGTGTGTGTGTGTGAAGGTGACAGTTCATATATTGGTTGCTTGTATGCCCTTCGATTGAGGAGATGGGTTACGATTGTAACAACTGTTATAATGCCACACAGTGCACCGCGTTGGAAGTAACATTTTAGTAGTTACTGCAACAAAGCAAATTCGGCGATGAAAATCGTTTTCACTGTTGGGTCTACTGTATGTGTGCCAGCGGTCAATATATAAATATGTTACAATATACAACTTATTTTGCTTCACTGAAAGTGACATAATCAAAGCAAATTCGGCGATGAAAATCGTTTTTCACTGATGTGTTTGTCTACGTAAACGTGTCACAATATGTCATAAAGACATATCTGGCGACTAGCAACGCGTCAATCTAAGTGTAATTATTACAGACTTGCCTGGTGCCTGGCATCACGTCTGTCAAAGTGCAAAGAGTATTACAGACATGTCTGGCGATTGACAACACGTCTGTCAAAGTGCAATGAGTATATTAGACATGTTTGGTGATTGATAACGTGTCTGTCAAAGTGCAATCAGTATATTAGACATGTTTGGCTGTCAAAGTGCAATGACTATATTATACATGTTTGGTGATGGACAACGCGGCTGTCAAAGTGCAAAGAGTATCACATATATGGCTGGCGATTGTCAACACATCTACCAAAGTGCAAAGAAAATTACGGACATGTCTGGCGAAGGACAACGCGTATGGCAAAGTGCAATTAGTATATTACAGACATGTCTGACGACTAGAAACGCGTCTGTCAAAGTGCACAGTGTCCTCTAGACATACCTGCCGACTGACGACAGTCCAACACACAAATTTCACGTAACTCAATTAGCCAACACAATCTGATCGTTTGTTTCTGCGTATGTCGGGTCAACTAAATCCGACACTGGTACGATGTTTAATGTTATTATTCCTGCTGGCTAGCCGCCTTTGAATTAGATCACGTTATGTAACATATTAGATTAACTCGTAGATTAAAGCCTACTTATTAGATTGCCATCAGCTGCATGCCGATGACTCGTAAATATCCTGGCTACGCTAGTTAACATGATTACATGAACATCTGAACCGTTGAGAACGAATCGACAGTTCGATAAACATTGTGGGCCAGCTGGAAACGTACTGAAACACACGTGTATCAATGCTAACATCGATGTCACAGATAAGGTTACCTAGATAAGGTTTACAGCACCGGCGGTATTACAATCGTTAATGTTTCATATCAAAACCTGGGTCGGTATCTTTGGAGCAACCTTCAATTGAACGTTTGGGGCGTTTAGTCCACTCCACTAGATAAAGATGTTGCGCGCACCAATATGACTACGATAGCACAGCGCTATATGGGCCGAGGTAGCGTTGTGTTTAGAGAGAATCAAGATAATCCACGTTCGAATTATCTTACTGCTGTTTCGAAGCTTGGACAATTTCGTTCATTCAATGGTGCTTCAGTACACCTAGTTGTATAAAAGACTACTTGGCTATACACAGCGGAGGATATGAACGAATAATCTTACATAGTAGTTGCAACGTGGCTGTACGATTGACATTACATTGATAACGATTTTTTAAATTGATTTTATGGTGTATAATTAACGATACTCATTTTTTATTTCTAGAACGTTGCTCTTATTATATTTTAGAACAGTGCTTTTACAATTCTTAAAATTACTACTTTAAAGTCACCAATGGTGAAATACTGTGCAAGCGCCATGAGCGCCTCTACGGCGGATACCGGCACTATATATTATATAAGTCTTCATTATTATTATTATTCCTAGATAATAACGATAGTGTTCGATTGATCTATTTTCACTAGGTTTTGCTACAACAAACGTGTACGATTGTGCAACTATTGAAAGTGGACACGCGCAATTACAGCCAACAAATGCGTGAAAGGAACACACTCGTGCCAGTTGAGGAGAAACTGTCGCGCCATCTAATGAGTAAGAGTTGCACACTGTAACACTGTTTAGTAGTCAGACAGCAGTAGACAATGCAGACAGCTAGATTGGGTTGACAACTATACGGAAGGCAGTGACCTATATACACCAGGCACGTCTGGAAATGTCTCCAGAGCATTGAATTTCTGGTAAATCGATGTTGGCGACTACAGTGTTGGTGTCCTCGTTATCGCCATCCAAGTTCTAACACGTCGCCGACGTCGCTGGCAACTGACTACTGTTTATTTGCCCGCTGAGACTAATTGTAATGCTATGCACACAATTGCGTTAATGTTCCCTGTTGTTATAACAACACGTGTTGTTTGTTTAATTATTACCAGTGTGGAATAGAAATGGTGTCACATTATGCAATTTCGTTTCGTATAAAGTCGACAATGAAGGACCAAGGTATTCAAATACATTTTTCGCCCAATCCAACAATCCAAACAGACCCGTCCAACTTTAAATCGGAAGTCGAATAATGATCCATCTCCTGCTGTCCAATTCGTTGTTGACAGCAGTCGGAAGTTGCCACCAGAGAGGAATTACAAACACCGAAGTTAGTTAGTGCCTGAATGGTAATACGGCCGTCTAAATGTTATCCTCTCATGGTGTTAGTAACTAGAATATGTCGGGGCTAAAACGATAACAATGAAATCAAAGCGAAATTGTGCCGTATCTGCATGCGATCGACGTGACAATACAGGTCTGCTTTTCTGACATAGCCATGTTCTAGACTGTGGAAAACATTGTCACAATTTGGTGATATCTCTTTATACATATCCATGAAAGTAAATGGTTTGTTTATCATTATTATACAATTCATTGCATGTGGCAGTAGGCCAAGTAGTTGTTGTAGTGGCAGCTGCTGCAGCAGCAGCAAGTAACAAGTAGTAGTAGTAGTAGTAGTAGTAGTAGTAGTAGTAGTAGTAGTAGTAGTAGTGGTAGTGGTAGTAGTAGTAGTAGTAGTAGTGGTAGTAGTAGTAGTAGTGGTAGTAGTGGTAGTAGTAGTAGTAGTAGTAGTAGTAGTAGTAGTAGTAGTAGTAGTGGTAGTAGTGGTAGTAGTAGTAGTAGCGGCAGGAGGAGGAAGAGGAGGCGGAGGAGGAGGAAGAGCAACAGCGGCAGTAATAGTCCTGAACCAACCAATGCAATCCATTTTAAAGGATGTTCGTCGTGTAAGGTACGTCTGGGAGAGTGGGTTTATCATCGACCAATCGCGACTAGCCTGCCCAAGCTCAGTAAGAATAAAGTCAACTGCTATGACTGATGTTGGCAAATGCACTAAATAGGTGTCCTTTATTAACACCACAGTTCTTAGCCATTTCCCACTCTCGACACCCAGTAAATTAAATCCTACATAAAAGAAAATTGGTCTGTTTCATCATGAAACTAGGATCCCTTTATGTTGCCTTCGGTTACGAAAATGGTTGACAATTCCACTTCTAATATGAGAATGACCTTTACATATGACATTTTATTCGCCGGAAATACAAAAAATCGAACCGCGAATTAGTTGTGATTGTTTGCAGCCGATTAGCTAATCCACTATCTGCTACACACACGATAATAATCAATCTACCTATTGAATTTTCCATTTTATTTTATAGCATTGCTCGCATCTCCCCCATAAACGAAATTAATAAATATCTATGCTGCTTGGTAATAAATGTAACTGCAAATGTAAACAACGAGTCAAATGCCATAATTAAGAAGACACGGTTTGTGGACGTCGCGAGAATGTTGCGGATCATATTACAATGACGTTTTAACGTACTTTTTCATGTCATACCTTCGTCAATTTGACAGAGCCAATAAAACTCCACCCCGCATATTGAAATCTCTGTCATTTCACAGTCAACGAACAAACAACGTTTGCAGATTTAAAAACGTTTTGCATTATATGTATGCAATATTCTAAATAAGACCTAACTATTGTTTTGTACAGCGGTATTATTAGCTCTTTTTCCTTATAAGGTATATTTCACCTAATTAATCAAAAATTTTATTTCCCCTTGAAGCTGCAATTTCGCACTGCTCTGATACTTTCATATCAGCATTAATGGTTAACCCTAAGTCCTTTTCATTTACAGTAGTACTTAGTAGAGTACCCCCATTGTATATTCTACCTCTTCGTTCCCATGTCCTGTGTGGAGGCATTTACATTTCCAAAAATTGAACAACATTTGCCACTTTTCAGACCATTTGATCAACCTGGCAAGATCATCTTGCAAATGCTGTCTATTTCCATCAATTTTAATCCTACTAAACACTTTTGTATCGTCCGCAAATTTCAACACCTTGCTTGTTATATCATCGTCCAAATCGATGGTATACATTAAGAATAATACAGGTCCCAGTTGTCTTCTCTCAATCAGCCATTTTTTTCCAGTTAATTAAACCATTTCTTATGCCACGGGCCTTTAGTATAAGCAGTAATCTTTGATGTGGCACTTTGTCGAAAGCTTTCTGAAAATCTAAGTAGATGATATCTACTGGTGATCCCTCGTCTACCCACTTAGTGATATCTTCCAAAAACATAACATATGTTTAAGCATGACCTGGCTTTTAGAAACCCATGTTGAGATGGGTTTCTCAAGTTGTTTACCAAGAAAATCAAACAGGTGATCTTTAATTAGTCATTCTAATAATTTGCAAATCATCGATGTTAAACTTATTTGTCTATAGTTATCTGACTTGTTTCTCGAACCTTTTTTAAATAACGATATAATGTTTGCTTCTTTCCATTCTAAAGGAACCACTCCCTCGTTTAATTACAAATTGAAAACTGTTGCAAGCGGTCTGCTAATTTGCTCTACAATTTACAGTAGTAGTTTGGGTTGAATTCCGTCCACTCCAGGTGATTTATTGTCCTTCATAGCCCTTATTTTCTTAGCTACCATTTCCGGGGTTACAATTAACTGTCCTAAATAGTCTGATTTTGCCCCCTTGAACTCTGGTTCTCGCAGTGAACTAATAACTTCCTTGGTAAACACCGAACTAAAATACTAATTAAGGTCTTCTGCCATTAAGAATCCCTCTGATATAATATTTCCAGCACTATCTTCTATATGACCGACCTTATCCTGAACTTTCTGTTTGCTTTGAACATAAACATAAAAACTCTTGCTGTCATGTTTTATATTACAAACTAATGTTTGTTCATAGCTACTCTTTGAATTTCTAATTTCAGCTGTAGCTTGGTTAAGTGCTTGCTTATAAATGTTGTAGTCTTCATCATTTCATCATTTCCAGTACGCCTATATGACTTCCAAATCGTTTGTTTGTACTTAATTTTTTTTAATGGCTTCTTTCGATAAGATTCCCTTGTTTTAAAGGAACACATGTATCGACGATGCACTCAATTTCACTCTAAGATATTCTGGCATTATGTTGCTGTCTTATTCTTCAATGTGTTATTCCAGTGTATCTTTGCTCAATATTTCCTCATGTCCTTATATCTTCCTTTGTGGAATTTTTTCCTGCACTGCTTTTACTATTCATTTCTGATTTCACTTTGATGGTAAAATGTATCTGGTTGTGATCACTACTCCCCAGTGGCTCACGTATCTTGACATTGTGAATTAATTCATTCTGTGAGGACAAAACTGTGTCTAACACATTCTCACCCCTGGTTGGTTCTAGCACTGAGAAAGGAGAATATCTTGTACAAAAACTAAAAACCTGTGGTCCTCACTCCCCATACTATGTAGAGATTTCCATTGTATATCCATTAAAATCCCCCATAATAATACAGTCCCGTTTGCTCACTTCCCTTACAGCGTTTTGTACTTTTTCATTCTCTTCTATGCTTATGTCTTGACTTCGATAAACTAACCCAACCGTTAATGTTGAGTTTCCTGTAACTATGTTACACCAAACAACTTCTTCGCAATCTGCTTCTCTTTCTAATTTTATTCATAAGCCTGAATATATTCCTTAATACATAAAATAACTCCACCTCCCTTTCTTCCTATTCTATCTTTCCTAAATATTACATAGCCTGTCAGTCCCAATTCGGCATCTGATATATCGGTGGTGGTCCAGTATTCAGTTATACCTATTATGTGAGGGTCAATATCTTCTACCATAATGTTTAGTTCATTTCTTTTGTTTACTATACTCCTTGCATTTAAACAAACACAATTATATTCAGCTTCAGAACAGTTTTCAGCAGACTGTTCTTTGCTGATTTATTTGTGCTGTCTTTATCTGTGCCTCCAGTTTCAGACTTCTTTGTGAGTCTCCCCTGCGAATCTAGTTTAAATAGATGTAACTTGTCCCACTATCAACAGATCGCAGCAGTTTCTCTGAGAAAACTGCTGCCCCTTTCCACTTAGATGGAGGCCATATATCATGTACATATCTTCCCTACCAACAAAGTATCTCCATAAATTGGTGTTCCCACCCCCTCTTCTTCACACATCTCCTCAACTAGTGCGTTGATCGCTACCCTCTAGCAGTTTCTGTATGTTGCCCCCCTTCGTCCCATTACTGACAACATTCCTGAGAGAATAATCTGTCCAACTCTTTTCTTATTTAGCTTCCTCACTAACTGTCTGTACTTCTGTATTATCCCAGTTGTTCCCTCCCTGTCTGCATTATCTATCCCTACGTGTACTGGTGTAGACTCTCCCTTGCCATGCCCCAATACACTCTCTACCATTTCAGTCACGTATTCTATCCTAGCACCCGGTAGACAAACAACCACGTCCCCCTCGCTTAATGTCTTATATGTCTTTCTCAGAATAGAGTCACCGATGAACACCCTCTCTTTTCTCATTGCCCCCCCCCCCCCCAATCACTGCCTCAGAGTAGTTCCTTCTTCGGTTTGCATCCGGTTGGTTGTTGTTTTCCCCCCTGCCCACTTCTTTCTTGTCACATTCTCTTCCGTTCCATTCGTTCCTGTCGTTTTTTCTCTTGTCACCTTACCTCCTGTTATTGTCCCTTTTATCCACTTCTCTTCTATCACATTTATTCTCACTTCCTTTCGTCCCTTTATTTTTCCTCCCATCACATTTTGTGACCTAATTTAAATACAACCATTTACGTTACGCTAGACTACCTTATTTATTTAGGTTATATCGCGCCCTAGCGAATACGGGGCACACTAACTACATAAACAAACAGGAGTTCGTCCGACTATCGCCCTTGCTTAATTTTAACAACAATGCTACTTAATCAAAGTATTTAGCTGGTACTGGCTTAGACAGATATTATCTTCTGTAAGTAGTTTTATGTTTGTTACTTTATCTGCTATATAGTCAACTACATAATCAGGTTTGCTCAATCTTGTTTATTTACTTATTTATATCGAACTTCCAAGGTTAAGTCACCCTATTATTACTTACTAGACTAAAATGATCTAAAATACTTTAACTAACTAACTTTAAGCAAAAATGTTACTCAATATATGTGCAGTGCTACTTTATGAATAATATTAAGGTAAGAATAATACTTATCGATCAATATTTCCACTTGTTTTTTACCTTTTCTGCACCAACAATTCTCCACGATCCAGATCCGCCAATAGTACGCGGCCAACAGTAAACGGCACAATCATACGGAGACCAGAAACAAGCAGTTAGTTTGTTCAAGTTTTAATAATATGTTACAAATATGATCAAGGATTTCGACTAGTAGTCTGTTGTGTGCAGATGATTGATTTCTCCCAGCAACTAAAAATTTAATTTCTTATTACTTTGCGTGATTATTTGGTGAGTTACACACGGTATATAACGAGGATTACTAGTTAGTCGCGGAGGATCTGTGTGTCAGGCGACTAGAGGCAAGTCACCCGGATCTTCAATGGTTGCATGACGTCCATTGGTTAAAAGCGACGTCATTTTGAGTATCATAGGTTGACATTTATGCAAATGCCGCCAAGCCGCGTACGACATTAATCAAACGACAAACCAGACTATTTAGTGCGCTAACATTTCCGCTCAAATGAGTACTTTTGCAGAAACCAAATCTATCGGCGGTAGAGACCATTAGTTTTACTCGCTTGGTTGAAGACGCAATACGTCATGACTCATGGAGGTTAACGAGTGGGAGGCACGCATCAAACTGTTCTGCCACTTGCGTGCTTCACGTGCTACGATAGCTCGTAAAAGCAATATTAATGTGTGTTCATCATCAGTTGTTATCTGTTTTGCAGTACGCATCGCAGAGATAATTGCTGTTGCTTTTACCTGTTTCCATATAACATTGAAACTAATGGCCCTGTTTCAACCTAGCAACGCGTTAACAAAGAGGGTCAGAGGTCACACCTATTACATCTCGCGATACTTCATTTAAACTGACGTATCATTGATTGAATTCTTGTTGCTACAAATATCTTATACAAATATCGGTAATGAAGCCACTTCGCAATTAAGACCACCACAGGCAGCCCCGAATTATTCCCGTAGCAGTGAAGTATTTGAAATTAGTTCCACTAATACGGTATTCTCGCAATTCATTTAACAAGATTTAACAATATTGCCACCCAGAGAATTAACTCTAGATGGCAGGTGGACAAGGAAGCCTTTTGGCTTATCGTGAGTCCAACCCTTTTTATTTACCTGTATCCCGCCCTTCTGAGGTACGTGACAATTTTATTTTTAAACATATTCACGCTACTAGCACCCACACAATCAGCAGATAATCTGCTCCAATCATTTACAGTCCTTTGTGAAAATTAAAACTTTCTTATATCTAACCTTTCTTATATCTAATATCTAATTATATGCTCCTTTACTAATGTAACTTCATGTCCCCTAATCCTTCTATCTTTCTTAACTCAGAAAAAATATTTCTATCAATATTTTCATAACCATTAAAACCACATTCTTTTAGGCGTATTATGTAACTAAGATCTCTCAGTATTGGTAACATTTTAGTCGCCCTCCTCTGTACTCTTTCTAACATATCTATGTCTTTCTTGCGATATGGCCTCCACGCTTGTATATAATTCATGTCACTTTCTTCTTCTTCTTTGGCCCAGTCCCGAAGGGGACCGTAATATTTAGGATTCCACTGTGTGTGTGTGTGTGTGTGTGTGTGTGTGTGTGTGTGTGTGTGTGTGTGTGTGTGTGTGTGTGTGTGTGTGTGTGTGTGTGTGTGTGTGTGTAATGTATATATATATATATATATATATATGCCTATAGATACATTATATTTGGAAATAAACTAACTCGTTTATATATATATATATATATATACACATGTATATCTATTATATATACACTCTATATATATATATATGTATATATATATATATATTATAATATACTATTATATACACACACACACACACACACACACACACACACACACACACACACACACACACACACACACACACACACACACACACACACACACACACACACACACACACACACACACACACACACACACACACACACACACACACACACACACACACACACACACACACACACACACACACACACACACACACACACACACACACACACACACACACACACATATATATATAACGCTGTGGCTACTTCCTTATGAATTGACCGTTACGTCTACACATTCCGAAAATAATTGGATATATTTTTCGATTCAGCATCTGCACAGCATAAAATATGGTCACCTTACAATATGGAAGCGACTACCGTGAAATACGATTCCACCCATCGTCTATCGTTGATACCGAGAATAAATGATTTGATTTAATACTAAAACGGCTGACAAACCCTGCGGCGGTAAATTATTCTTTATGTACTGATTCCCGGCCATTTTGTATCTGACCTTCATATGTCCGTGACCTGAAAACCATGTCCGTGGCAATAGAAACTCAGCATAGCAACGAGATTTTAAAAAGATTATCATCCAAGACAATGAATACATTTCATAGCAATAAGGCATAGCCAACATGTACTAATAAATAATTAACTGTTCGCGAGTCCAACATTTCTGCAGCTTATTACGTTAAATGATGCTAATAAAATGACCAAATACATATTAAAATATGGTGTATAATTATGATGTTGTTCTCTTTTTCTTCCCCTTTGTGTCCGGGGGTTGTCTGGTCGCGATACTGGTCCTCGGTTCCTGCTTTCTCTTCCTTTTCTTCCATCTCACTGTTCTCGAATCCTTCCAACTCTCTCTTTACACAGTCCTCCTAACGCAGTCTCGGTCGTCCTCACCCCATTTTACCTTCCAGTCTCCGAGCATCTGCTTTATGTGTACGTAGTGACGAAGTCAAGCATATCTGTCAAGGAATGTTTTCAACAGAAAATAGCCGATAACAACAAAACGATCATTTTCTACGAAGCGACGACAGCTGATGCTTATGAATGATCATCAGGATCTTGAACAAAACTCTCTTTTTCAGGGCCACCTATAATGGCACGTTGCCTTGACGTTTGTTTCGTCGTCAAGCCAAACGAAACGTCGCAAGATAATCCGCCGTATTGTACTGCTACGTTTCCTGTTGAGGTCGCCCAAAGGTGACATAAATGAGGCAATTTGTTGCCATTGACTTGTCGCTATTGACAAATTGCCTCGCATAACTCGCCTTTAAAGACGCCGTTTGTCTGTAGTAGCACCGCTCCGTGTATTAGTCTACGCCCTGCGTGCACCACGACGCTCTCAATGTAACGAACCTCCTGTGTGCTGGCGCGAGATGGTTTCTGATGCGATTTACCCGATTTGCGGAACTTCCCAAAAGAGCAACCTTACGAGATCAGCCACGAAATAAGTCGATCAAACTCAAAACCATAACAGTAACCATGGAATATGGGACACAGGTCGAACAACAAATAAGAGAAAGCATGCCAATTCCAGAACAACCAAAATCAGCAACTTCTAGATCATTCTCGAAAAACATGCAAATCAAACCAACTCCAAAAACACCATCCAATAAAAATAAAATGTAAAGATACGCGGTAGTAACAAAATAGTAATCTACGCAATAAGTAACGGTTGACAGATCGATAAAGTTGGAACAAAGGCAGGCATAAGACAAATTAGAATCTGCTACAGGACTAGACGGGATAGGTGCTGCAAGCGTGGCCCTTTCAACGCAGAGCAGACTGCTAAACACCTCGACAGATGGCGAGCAAACATAGCGGCGTTTTGTCCACGCAGGGTGTAGGACGATTACGTCAGTGTATTGCCAACAGGGGAAATCATTAATCAAACCAGGGATTTCTTTATAGCTGGATTTTATTACGCAAACCTCAGTTATTCTCGCTCGCAGGTTTGGATCACTGCTGGTTTGTGTAATTTGGACAAGCGCATAACGGACAAGAACCACACAGCGACATTTGTCAAGATAAACAGAAACGCAGCAAGGATATCCACGAAGCAGCGGCGAGACCGGATTAGTTGACCGGTGATTTCAGTTGGTATCACTGAATTTGCATGGCATTGGCGCGATGCTAAGAATTGTGTAATTTGCTTTGTCCGTGGCGGCAGTGTATATTGAGAAATGTATATTTAGCAGCTGGTGGTGTCAAGCTGCTACATGTGTTGACGTTGCGTCACATTATTATTATCACCATCATCAATAAACGTTATGAGTCTAGTCATATACGTCACCAACCAAGAACAATATGCCATCTTCGTGTTAGTAGCACAAGCACTATGGTAACAAGTTTATATTTGAGTTGTGAATATTATTTTGTAATTGATTTGTTTAGTTTCGGAAGGCCATAGCAACATATAAGTCAATTTCCCACTCTAACTTAAACTAGGTCTAGTAAACAGTTCAACAAGTATTATTAAATATAGGATTTTGGTTGTTATTAATTCCAGCGATTTTCGACGACATTTGTCTGTGAGTATTTTCATGGCAAATATAAAAACGTATGCAGTTAGTACAACCGTAAAACGCTGCAGTAAACGTACACGTCGTAATAAAGATGCGCGTGTAATGGTGGCGATTTATCATGCACGACTATTTTTGCGATCAGATTAATGGCAATAATTAATTTTAATGACTTTCGCTCTACTAAAATGTCATTTACAGGAGTATATATGTCAACAGCCGGCACGAGTTGCCAATATCGTTAGCCGCAAAATGCGAATGACGAAATATTTAATGTGTTTGTTAATATATGTTAATCTAGTCTGGCCTGTTTTCTTCTTCGATAACGCGCTAGAAACATTTCTTGGATGCCGAAACCTCTTGATTATAGTCTAAGCCATATAACGTCTGCATCGATAAAGCTAAAGACGAGGCGGACGATTATCCAGAATCGACCGACGAGCTTAGAAAAGGCGACGGCAAACGACTTTCTACCATTAATCGTAACAGAAAAACCGCGTAGGCTGTCAGGTGTTTTTTACAAGGCAAACCGCGTCCACCAGTCGTGGTGACGTCGACCGACAACCGATCTTTTATCGGATATAGCTGGTTGCGCGTTTTGCGCATGTCACGAATGAAGCAGGCTGGGAGATTCTTTGTTCCACATCCGCATAAACAGGCTGGAGCTTACGCAACACAAAAGCACGCATATCATATTAACAGCTACGATAACACTCATCGCTTAGTCGTCTTTCATCTTAATATGGCAGGCGTTATTTCGGTGTTTATAGCACAGCAGGTAAGTTTCTGACACAAAGCATAGCTGTAAAAAGTACCAAACGTCTATCCTTAGTCATAGACATACACCAGAAACCCCTTAGACGTTGAGCAATGCGCATCACACGATTGAACCTACTCGCCAAAGGTCAATGCGCACCCCGCAATTAATTTCCAAATTTCACCGATAGGCGTGCCAAATGAATTACATACTTTTCCAATTCCTGTGTCAAAACCAAATATCACCACAATGAACGTCGTCACAATGAATGTCGCAGATTTGATTGACTCAAGGCCTACTTAGAAATCTTCACACGTCATAGGCGGTGACTTAGAAGACACATATCTACACACTAGAACGAGTGGCCAGTTGAGATTCCCAACACAGTGTAAGCCTATTCGTTGCAATTGTATGATATTAATTAATAATTTTCCAACAAACACATGGATAAACGCCTTTGAGTAAGCCTATGTAGTGACTAATATATATGCAAATGGCATTAGTAGTAGGGGAATTCCGCAGTGTGGCAATATCGGGCCATGTGTTTTGTGTGCGCTATAAAATTGTCATGGCGACACATTCTAATTGTACGTGTTATGACGCGTTGGCGGTTCTGTATATGCTTGAATGCTTCCCAAGTATTCCTGCCAGGGAAGGATGTACAACGTACCTTGGACTGGATAAGCGCTATATATAAGAACATGCCTATCTAAGAAGAAGCCAGCCTTGGTCACCCATTAGTTCCCCATAGTAATATGTAGTGACGCAACAGGTTGTGTATAGAAACAATTACAAACAAAACTGCTCAGGGGACATGACTCAACCACCTCCAAATAGGTTGCTCATGCATGCATTACTTAATTAGTTAATTCACTTAACAGCGGAACGAAAAGGCAATGCACACTGCTGTCGTATGTTTCTGGGGGCACCAAACGAATCGCAAAAACACGGGAACTATTTCATTAGGACTAATTCACGTAGGCGAGCGTGAAAAGGTTTCATGACGAATAAGAACAGCGTGTTCAACACCGCCGCTAATGTTGCACACCTGGTGGATGTTTTGAAACACCGGAAGTGCGAAAATACCAGTGAGAACGCAGGGGTCAGTGTTCCCAGACTTTGTGTTAATAATTAAATTCGTATCTGCACAATCACACTGTGGCGTATTCCCGCGCTAGACACTTAGTTTTGTCTGCTTCCAGCAACTTGGATGTATAATTTAATAATATTTAACAAGTTTGTCGTCCAAAATAACTTGTTCCATGTGGCAAGTAGACATGAACGTCATTGGCTTATCGAGAGTTGAGCAGTTGTTCAAGAATGTTACTCCAGCCTCTGTGAAATATGTTTCAGCGATAAATGTTTCTAAAGTGACGCGGTCTGTTCCGTTACCGTGAAATTATCCTTTCGATATAGAAAAAGTGGTAATACTATTAGGCGACTAAAGCTCGTATATTGTGAAAACATGGTATGTTGTCAAAATAATTGTATCGAGGTTCTCGGAATAAATGATTGTACTTCTTTCCACATGCTGCCTTCACCACTATTGGTTGTGGTAACCATGCAACATCATAAAACAATCCTATGAACTTCCGGTTAGGCCATTAGCCCCGTCTATCTCGGGTACACCTAATTGACTTTTTTAAATAAAATTTGATAGTTGCTTCTACACGAAACGTGCGCAGACGGGACTGTACTAGTTACGCACAAAATATGTAGGGTTGGGGTCAGGGTTAGGGCTATGTATTTACATAAATGGCCGTGAATAAGTGCAGTTATTTAAATCGAATAATCATGGGTTTTTTTCAGCCGGCAACAAATGTATTCACACGCAAATGTAAAACCAATAATTCGGGATTCGGCCTCTCGCTGTATTCACCTCATATTTATAGACCATTAATGCGCGTGATCCAGTTTCATGGTTGAAATAAGAAACGTTAATAATGTTAAGAAACGTTAATAAATGTTCAACAGTATTAACAGTGTAACTTATTTTATTGTATTCTCTCTTAATACATTTCCTTCTATCTTATTACATTTAGTTAATTTTAATCTGTCGTATTTTGTTTAATAACATTTCATAGTCTATCATAATTTATGCTAAGCTATATTACCTTATTCTGTCTCACCGTGTATAATTATATGTTATTGTATTATATAACATGGTTGATATAAACATTATTCTTGTTTTTACGATCGATTTAATACATGTCCGTTTCAGAGTTTTGTTTCACCGTCGAATTAGACAAAACCTGAAAACGGGCACTTCAAAGAACACGACATTGAACTAGTAAGAGAACGTGACCAACTCCTGTTTATTTGACCGTACAAGTAGGCCTATCGTGGAATCGATGCTTTATCGCATCTCACCAAACGTAATCATGTCCGAAAGATTGGCTAACGTGCTAGATCACGCACAGACCATGTTTACAATGCTAATGTGTGATGAATTCACACCACAACCACGGAAACTACCCAACAACAATAGCATTGGTCGGGAAGTTGCTATCGTGTGCAGAACCGGGTTGCGTAGAGTTCTACGCGACAAACAAAAAACTGGAGAACCCGACACGTACAATATTTTTTATCCGGGTGTATTAGTGATGGTCCCTGTAAAACCACAGCTAAGCATGGACAGTGTAATTACGATTAAGTTTAATACAAAATGTTATCATGAAACTGCAACAGTAGTAGCATGTTCGTTAAATTTTATAATTTTATCGTCGAAAGTATCAACACGGAAGAACACTCGTCCATCACTTCATCCTATTGATTCCTTGCGGGGTGAGAGAGCCACATCACTCGGCCCAATCCTCCATCATGACGATACTTATCCACCTATCGTGATCTTACGCGATGTTCTTCCGCTCTTGGGTGTTCATACCTGCCCTTTCTAAATCTCTCCTCACGCTGTCTTCCTCGTCTACCAACCCATACAGCTTCCCGTGCTTTCTCTGTCAATCTTCAATAACAATAAGCAGTGCGCGTAAATCTTTGGAAACCAAACTATTACGCGCACTAAGACAACAGGGTTAGTCAATCTCAGAACTCATAATCAATTTATTTGACCTATAAATACGATACATATACAATGAATAACGTAAGTAATAGATAAGGTCGGGATACTCCCATTAAGATATATAATATCGCTAGCACAGGAGCCACCCAACCACTCTAAATCCCCACTCAATATCAGATCAAGTTAACCAATCGGGGACGACTCGGATTTAGTGGAAGGAAAATCCAGAAGACAAACACACAACATTGCCAGATTGGAAACCGACCCGAGTTGCAATGCATAGCCTACCCATCCACCCCAAAAACTGACTTTACGTAGCAAATCCTTTCGTCACACGCTAGTGCGTAAATACCCGTGTCCTTGTTACTGCCCGACAGATTAATAGTAGCCATGTCCTCGCTAGAAGACGTCCCTGTATTAGCTTGGGATCACATGCACTGCATGACTTTTGAAACGTGGCAAATGCTCTCAGTTCCACCAAGTTAACCTCCTGTTGAGTTCACTGCCACTTACGCTTCTCCAGTCGTCATCGATCGCACATGCACACGCTCCCGTTTGCACCTGTATCCACCCTCTCGTGTATACAATGTCTTCAATGTTAATCGGTACTTTTGACGAATAGTCCTAGGTATTTTACCTCACGATGCACTGTCTGAAAGTGGCTCGAAGAAAGCTTTCGACGAATAGTCTCAGGTTAATCAGTACTTGAGAAGAATATATGCATGCATACACGTAGTTAATTGTATTTGATCGTAATGCCCACTGCTAGAATCTGGTTTGTGGAAAGGTTTCAACAATCACTGGGCGTTGAATTGTCCGTGTAAGTGGCATGAGTTCATTGACTGAATAAATTAAACCCTAACACCAACCCTAATAAACGTAACACGCTAGTTTTTGTTTGACACGTTTCTTGGCAAGTCTAGAACGCTAAGGGGGTACTTTGAAATAATGTAGTGTTTGCCTTTGACAATGATTCGTTATTTAGTTTATTCGAAAAGATACACACCATTTACCGTCGGATTTATGGAGCTTTATAGATACTCTTTTTGCATGCAAACATGTGAATTGTTGTCACAGAAGAGTTCGACTAGACGGCACCGACGTCAATAAATGTGATGGCGTGTTCACTTGACTGTCGTTCTTTATCCACGAGTCATGGTTCTTTTCTGTTAATTTAACTCCACTTGCAGCAATGTTGCTACAAGCCCATTTTGGATGACATAATTATTCAGTGGAAATTGGTAGGTTGTAGTCCAGTCACCGATGTGTCAGTCATTGCAATTGAAGCAACGATGTATATCCTATCTCGCTTACTTATCTGCAGGCAAAGCGGAAAACGGGATGATTGATCTGCAGTCAGTACAGTGGGACTGCGAGAAGAAGTGACTGGAGGATTGCATCACTAGCTGTGATCAAGTTAGTGCACTCTTGCAGAAAGGATGTAAAAACCCTGACACTAAGTGGATCCAAACTAGATTACCGCTCTGAAGACATTAGCAGAATACTACAAAGTCTTCTGGACGTATTTGTCTGCAGGCTTTACGAGCACAAAGACGACGCAAGCTCAATCGTAAACAGGCCAGCGAAGTTAATACTGAGCCTCGTAAGGTTGACTCACAGCAGTGGCAACAATATATTCTGCGCCTATTTCCAAACAACGATCTATAGGCTATGTCTAGCGTAGAACCAGGAGTTGCTCTCGTCCATACGGAGCGCGGAAGCATATTACTTGATGTTGCTGCAAACCTTGTTGTCTTTATCATCAACTTCAATAGTATAATTAAGCTCTTAAACTGCACCTTCAGGAACAGCAATTATTGTTTTGTTTTGTAAATAATATTATATGTATAACTGTATATTATATGTATAACTATATATTATATGTATAACTGTATATTATATGCAATCGACAAAATACAACAATGTGTAATTGTTGTATCAGGGAATACATAATAATTAACATTTGTGACATTTCTATCGCCTGTTAACTAGGTCATGAGCTTTAAAAGTGATCCATTTCACCCCAAAATGATCCACTGTTTTTGTGTTAAGCAATACTTGTATTAATCAGTTATGGTGTTACGGAAAATAACTCACGATGATCCGGACCATTACTGGTAAAAGTAGAAGTATTCATTTAATGTCCACGTTGGGTTGTTTTGGCCCAAAGTTCCTTGACTAAATGAGCAAAAAACGGCATTGTTTTCAGCGTTACCATGCGACCCGCATCACCTTGGCCAAGAGATACACAGTCGAGATCGATTGTCGTGAACGTGGAACTCTATATCAGCGATCAGGTGACGGAAACGGCACAGAGCCAGCGACTGTGTGCAGCTGTTCCCGTGCAAAAATGCCATCGGTCATCGTCTGGCCTAGACGTTCCTGCAAAGGTCATGTGCTTCTAGTGACCATGTGATGACTCAGAAAGACAACATCAATGTGGTCAAGTCACGCACATTGACAGCCATTGTAATAAACGGAGATTGCCCACGCAGACGCCGACGGCGCCGACTGCCTCCCTCTACCGGATGTCCATCCTTGTCCTCTTGAAATATCTCGGTACGATATATGGTATTTATGTCATCTAATCTCTTTTGTGTTCGCGTACAAATTGCTGTGGTTGGTTCTGCGGTAGAGCTGGGAGGTCGTCGGTAGAGCTGGGAGGTCGTCGGTAGAGTTGGGAGGTCGTCTCGACCTACCCAGCCAGAGGATTGGGATACTGCGTCATCCGTCGGCCACACCTGTAGCGCCTGGTGTTGTATGAGTGCTGGTGTTGGTTTTACAGTCGTTGCCTCTGTCGCTCGACTATTTACGACGTTGACCGCGCAGTGCCATTTCCGTCTTTATGGCGCCGCACGCGCTGGACATCAACCGATGTGTTCGCCATGCACGCACGCACGCACGAACGCACGCACGCATTTTCTCGCTCTCTCTATCTATCTACCTCATACAAACGCACTCACGCACGCACAAACAGACACATGCACGCACGTGCACACGCAAGCACGCACACACGCACTCGCACACGCACACGCACACGCACACACTCATTGCACTACCGCCTCCCTCATCTCTCCATAACTTCACTTCTTTCTTCACTCCCTCCCTCTGTCTCTGCCTCCCCCCTTCCCTAAACTGAACTAATGAAAACATCCCCTTTTCCAAATGGGTAAACAACCGCACAAACTTACTGCATCTAAAATAATTCAATATGCCGTTTGGCTTACAAAATATTTCAAACAATGATATACATTATTTTTTAGTTATACTAGAAAGTAAATCATCATTACCATTCGTCCTATGATGGAGGTTATAAACTTCATTATTTTCCAAATATTTCTCTCAAGTATTCCATTAACGCTGGCAGCGTTGTAAAATGGGTATTTATAACTGTTCCCAGAAGCAAGCAGGAGAAACCATGGTGGCCCGAACGTCGATTCGCCACTCATTTGCATATGTTGTGGAGAAGATAGGCGCTTAGCGTTTATGATCTACGCCAATGACACGAAGAGACTACAAACAAGGTGGTGATACGAATGAGGCATGCAACGATTTTCTCAACAATTTCACAGTATTGTATAATCAACACTGTCCGCATCGCCGCGTTGATAATACAAGAATGCGTGAACAAAAAAAACATTGGCTTACGAAAGGTCTCAAAAATGCGTGTCGAAAAAACGTTATACAAACAGTTTCTTTCGAATAGAAACGACGTTACTGAGTTGAAGTATAGATCGTACAAGAACAGATTAACAGCCGTTTTACGATTCGCTAAACGGGATTATTACGGAAGGTTATTGTCAGAGCATCGGGGCAACTTAACCGGGACTTAGAAAATCTTACGTAAAATCATGGGAAAATCTCCACTTGAGTGCATTTATCGTATAAAATTTGATAGCAATTGGTGCTATTATCGGTGACAGACCTACCATAGCAAACACGTTTAATACGTATGTTACAAACATTGGAATGGAATTAGCAAATCATATTGAAACTCCACAAGGCGTTTCAGTTCTTGATTACATAGACAAACGCAATGAGCTGTCAATGTTGTTGATGCCAACTGCTAAGAAAGAGGTCATACACACCGCTACTAGTTGTCGTTAGATAGTTTCGTCCGACTGCGATGGCATTACAATGAGCCTGGTTAAAAATGTAATAGAATGTATTACCGAACGTATGATGTGCATGTGTAATCTGTCATGTCGGTGTTTTCCCACAAAAGATGAAAACAGCTAAAGTAATACCTTTAAATTCGGTGAAAAAACATTTATTTACCAATTACAGACCGATTTCTCTTCTACCACAGTTCTCTAAAATACCAGAGAAACTATTTAATGCTCGACTTGAACGCTTTACGAATTCCTGTAATATCTTGGACTCGTGCGAATATGGGTTTAGAGAAGGCATATCAAAGTCGCACGCTTTGGTAGAATTGATTGACAATACTACAAGTTCGCTAGAACATAAGAAAAGTGCGATAGGTGTATTCATAGACCTCATAGGCTTTTGATACTGTTGACCATCAACTGCCGTGTAAAAAACTTGAACTTTATAGCATTAATGGAAATGCATATAATTGGATAAGTAGTTACTTGGATAATCGTAGTCATTTTGTAGACATTGATGGGTACAGGTCAGACACACAACGAATAACATGTGGAGTTCCACAAGGGTCAATACTTGGTCCGAAGCTGTTTATTCTGTACATCAATTACATGTGCAATGTTTATAAATTGGTAAAGTTTATCTTATTTGCCGATGACACGAACATCTTCTTTGAACATTACCAAAACCAATTACAGGTTATTTTCTGTTCGAGCACAATAGCATGATATAAATATAAAGATAAAAATACGCCGATATTAAGAGTACGAGTTACGACATTTCTAGACGGGGTGCTTATTGATGAATCCTGCTGGAAAGACCAAATTAGTCGAGTAAAATCAAAACTATCAATAAGTGTTGGTATCATACAGGTGCAGCAAAGTACTTGACCGCCATAGTATGTACATGCCATATTCCACCATGTCTTTGCCGTATTTATTGTATTGTGTAGAAATATGGGGCAACACGTATCCTACAAATTTGCATATTATATTTATGCTGTAAAAAACGGTGATATGGCTTATGCACCACGAACAGCGAACAACAACACTCTTCCACAAAGCACGCATCTTAAAGTTTACTGATTTGGTACAATTTAGAATATTAATATTCGTGTGTAAAGCTCATAAAAATTAATGCCGTCGAACATTCAAAGGTTATTTGTTATGAATATTAACAAGCACTGCGCACGAACACAAAATCAATGTGTACGTGTCCGTGCATCAATCAATAGAAGGTGCATGTCACTAGTTGTCTATGGAATCAAACTGTGGAATTCGTTGCATGTCAGCAGTTTTGAAGCACGTTACAGAAAACAGTTACTTGAAAATTATTGTATGCATACTTAATGTCGCGATGTACATTATAATAATAATCTACCAAAGTAGAGAATCACATGTATATCGTTTATGACAGCCACACACACAAGCGCGCGGGCGCACGCACGCACGCACGGACGCACACACACACACACACACACACACACACACACACACACACACACACACACACACACACACACACACACACACACACACACACATATATATATATCACTTTTAAAACTAAAATAATGAGATAAGCTGCTATAACTTATCGACAAAGAAATAACATGACTTCAAAAGTATGTTTACTTCAATGTTTCTCCTTTCAAACTTTTCATAACTTTGCTTTGTATATTAAATTTGTATATTTAATTGTGCATTCATCATGTTTGATTTGTTTAAATAAACTATTTGACGATGACTAAGTTTTTGATGACGGTTATTTTGATATAACCTGTTTTTGTTCTTGTTTATGAATATTGTTGCGAAGGTCATTTACAAAGGTACGTTGTTGAGAACGGTAGCAATACACCAATGGCACGATTACATATGGATACAAAGTCTCTTTTTCAACTGCACCCAAATTGCGTCCAGATGAAATTGAGAATGCGGTAGCTCCTGAGATCTACACATTCATGTCGCACTATTGTCCGATGTTTCTATAAATGAAGCAAAGGGATCATAACATTGTTGGATTCGGTTTGTTAACATATCAATTATCATGCCAGTTTTGTCGTCCACTGATTGTGTTCTACCATGCTGCAAATCGTTGGGCAACCTAAAAAAACTGGTGTACGTCGTTTCTAAGCTCAATAATAATATTGACAGGACCTTGCTTCGCGAAAGTCAACGAACCTACGTAGAAAAGTAGGGAGGATGGTGAAAAACGCTGGACTTGAGCGGTACCGGTCGGTGTTCACAACTTCAATCAAAACTTATTTCAGCTGATCCAGCAGGCTGTTTGGCATTCGATGTTCACGACGAACGAATGAAACGGTGGGTGGTTGGAACACTAGCGTTTATATTTGTTACATTTGACACAAACCCTTTGTCATTTACTGGTAGTTAACCTGGTAGAATGTTAGTGTACCGGCGATGCTACATGTGTGTTATGTTTCTTTTATTTTTCATATATTTACACTAGAAAGGTGGCTTCGTGCATCCTGTAAGACATGTTCGCGCAAGTTTTCATGAGGGAATTTTGCTTTAGCAACTACTTGACAGGAACTGATGTTTCTGCCGATGAAAACGAGTGTCTACCAGACAGCTGCCAACGCTTTGATTTGTTCGGAACCATATCACTGTTGGATCATTTATTGCGACAAATAAGACACTTCCTTTCTACCTCCGCTGCACACTTCAGACTATGTCATTGCACACTAGTGTGCTGCGCCACACCGGTTGAGACGCACTGGCCTACCATACTATTCGTGTCGTCGAGCATGCAGTGTCAAATTTAGTTCACTGCTACTGAGCCAAATCCGCATCTATTATTATCTACAGAAATAGCGCCTCCCATATAGACGAATGTGATGATAATTATAGTCGTATTAGTTTAGATACCTGTACATTTCCGTTCAACAGCATTACTTTGTTGATCCCTTTCACTGCATTCCCAAAACCGTTCAGAATACGTCGCTATTGCCACCCGCATTCGCAGAGTTCGTTCCTTCGTCCACCGCGGTCGATTGCATAAACCAGCTATTTTAATATGTCCGTGAAACGAGTTCAAAGCGTGCCAGCGAGATTACTCATTCTCGTTGAGAACTACTACAGAAACCGAAGAGTTATTAGCCGTTTGACCGCCAGAGATGCAGGCAGCAGACGCCAACGGCAGATGAAGAATTACGCTGAACTTTATTTCAGCGTATGCGAGCGGAATAGATGTAGATACGGAGAGGGGGGGCATCCTTCCTAGAGTTGGTTGTTTTTTGTTATCTAGTTACATCACCGTTAATTGTTTTTTGGTTATTTATTGACCTAACGGTAAGAGCTGCGGACTCTCGACTCAGAGAACCCGGGTTCGAATCCTGTGCGGCGGTGTCGAACCTTGGACAAGTTAATTTAATGTGCATTGCTTCAGTTCACCCAGCTGTATGAATGAATACCTGGCAACAGACAGTGGTGGATATTTGTGAACGTGGTTGAGTGCTTCCCAAAGAAGTCGAGATGGTCTTCGTTTGAACAGGTCTGCCAGGGAGTAAAGTGTACAGCGCTTTGCGAAATTCATAAGGACTTGAATACTGCGCTATGTAAGAACTTGCCTTTACAATCAGCCAGGTTTTCCTTCTTTGTATTCTTCCCGTCGATGAGCGTGTGCGTCTGCGAGTGCACCTGCGTGTGCGCGTGCTTGTGTGTACTGTGTGTACTGTGTGTACTGTGTGTACGGTGGGTACTGTGTGTTCTGTGTGTTCTGTGTGTAATGTGTGTAATGTGTGTAATGTGTGTAATGTGTGTAATGTGTGTAATGTGTGTAATGTGTGTAATGTGTGTACTGTGTGTATTGTGTATACTGTGTGTACTGTGAGTACTGTGTGTACTGTGTGTACTGCGTATACTGTGTGTACTGTGAGTAATGTGTGTACTGTGTGTATTGTGTGTACTGTGTGTAATGTGTGTAATGTGTGTAATGTGTGTAATGTGTGTAATGTGTGTAATGTGTGTAATGTGTGTAATGTGTGTAATGTGTGTAATGTGTGTACTGTGTGTATTGTGTATACTGTGTGTACTGTGAGTACTGTGTGTACTGTGTGTACTGCGTATACTGTGTGTACTGTGAGTAATGTGTGTACTGTGTGTATTGTGTGTACTGTGTGTATTGTGTGTACTGTGAGTACTGTGTGTGCTGTGTGTACTGTGTGTATTGTGTGTAATGTGTGTACTGTGTGTTCTATGTGTACTGTGTGTACTATGTGTATTGTGTGTACTGTGTGTACTGTGAGTACTGTGTGTACTGTGTGTATTGTGTGTGCTGTGTGTACTGTGTGTGCTGTGTGTACTGTGTGTAATGTGAGTACTGTGTGTACTGTGTGTGCTGTGTGTACTGTGTGTAATGTGAGTACTGTGTGTACTGTGTGTATTGTGTGTGCTGTGTGTACTGTGTGTGCTGTGTGTACTGTGTGTAATGTGTGTACTGTGGGTATGTGTGTACTGTGAGTACTGTGTGTGCTGTGTGTACTGTGTGTAATGTGTGTACTGTGGGTATGTGTGTACTGTGAGTACTGTGTGTGCTGTGTGTACTGTGTGTAATGTGAGTACTGTGTGTACTGTGTGTGCTGTGTGTACTGTGTGTGCTGTGTGTACTGTGTGTAATGTGTGTACTGTGGGTATGTGTGTGTGTGCGTTCGTGATAGCGTGTGTGTTGGTGTGTGTTGGTTATGGTGTCGAAACATCTATGTTTATTCTAAATGAGGCCTAACTATTGTTTGGTGCTAAGCCTATTTAATGAAGGTGGTATAAACCGAAAATCTGACTGAACCTCAGAATTCGCCATTAACAAGTATGCATATCTTTCTGCAACACTCGAAAACGAAACTCCTATCATGATGACCGAATCGATACTTCACGTGAGCCAAGAACACTGCCGCGAGCCGTGCAGCTTTCTGGCAGCACTGAAGAGCGCGCGTCTGCGGTGACTGGCATTGTGGAAAGAGCTAATGAACCGTTGACGACCACCGACACCTCCTTTGTTGGCAACGCGCTCTACGCCCGCTTGAAGTCAGCTTGTTTATATCGCGATCGCTGTAGCAACGATCGTGACTTCCGGTTTGGCGAGAGCGGCGTCAACTCGTTAACACACTTCATAGTTGTCCCATCGTCTGCCTGGGCATTTATCCGTGCACGTGACTGACGGACAGAGGCGAGAAGTAGAGGCGGAAACGGCGAAACGACGAGTCGGAAGTGTCGGCTGCGTAAGGTGGCGGTCAGCCTGCGAGAAATCGATGTTAAGTAACGTATTGACGGTCGCGCGGTCGTTTTGTGGATCTGTTTGTTATCAAGTCGGTTGACTACTGAACGAGAGAGGTACAGCTCTAGAAACGTGATGCCGAATAATGCCACGTCAACAACGTCGTAGTCAGCAGGCCCGTAGCGTCGATGATTTTTGCAGGAACCGGAAAGCGGAATTTTGTGGGAATTTGGGTCTAGTGTAAAGGTTTCAGTCAGAGCCTCAGCTCCAGTCTTTCATACATATCACATTGGAAGACGGGGGTGGCGGCGTTCTTGCTGTTGAAGAGCGTTTGCGTTGAAATTCCAGATATTTGCCACGGTCGCACTCACTCCGACCTTCCATAATGGCAACATGACATCGGACTACGGGGATATGGTTCAATTTTATTTAACCGATCTGAACTTTTTCCACCAAACGGAACTCTTCTGCATAAGCGGGAGGGGGCGGGGGGGGGGGGGGGTACGTACGCACCCATCGCATCCTCAGCCTACTTGGCTTGACACCAGTTGCGGTGTCTACGACTATGACACTCAAATTTCCAAGTTTATGACAGTTCTGTTGCGCTCTTTCAAGGAGTGTAAATCTCTATCTGTGCCCCGTTTCCAGATCAATATTCCCCTTTGTCACAAGAGGCCTTAATTTTATATTTCTCGTTACATGGAGTAGTATCAAACCGCTCCCTAAATCGGCTCGGTCATTAGCAAGTGGAGCACGAGCTCTCAATCAACACATGCACATTGGTCAACAGAACCTCCCTTTATGGTCACATCAATAATACAACCACCTCGCAATTACGGTCACACCAGGACAGTACCGAATTATTTTGTAACAGTAAGTCTGTCCCGCTAACATTGTTCCCACGCTATTGAGGTCACCTTTGCCTAATTGACCTTAATACTCAGGTTCCATTGTGTATAGATGGCCTTAACAGTGAGGTTCATCTGTATATAGTTGGCCTTAATAGTGAGGTTCCACTGTATATTGTTGGCCTTAATAGTGAGGTTCCTCTGTATATAGTTGGCCTTAATAGTGAGGTTCCACTGTATATTGTTGGCCTTAATAGTGAGGCTCCTCTGTATATAGTTGGCCTTAATAGTGAGGTTCCTCTGTATATAGTTGGCCTTAATAATGAGGTTCCATTGTATATAGTTGACATTAATAGTGATGTTCCACTCTATATAATTGACCTTAATAGTGAGGTTCCTTTGTATACACTTGGCCTTAATAGTGAGGTTCTACTGTATATAGTTGGCCTTAATGTAGAGGTTCCACTGTATATAGTTGACCTTAATAGTGAGATTATGTGTATATACTTGGCCTTAATAGTGAGGTTCTACTGTATATAGTTGGCCTTAATAGTGAGGTTCCACTGCATATAGTTGACCTTAATAGTGAGGTTCCATTGTATACAGTTGACCTTAATAGTGAGGTTCCACTGTATATAGTTGACCTTAATAGTGAGGTTCCACTGCATATAGTTTACCTTAATAATGAGGTTCCATTGTATATAATTGACCTTAATAGTGAGGTTCCTCTGTATATAGTTCGTCTTAATAGTGAGGTTCCTCTGTATATAGTTGGCAAACTCCAGTTATGTAGTAAAGCAAAACATCTAAAAAGGAAGTAGGCCTATATTTCGAGTCGCATTTGCAATCAAAGCCGGCAATAATAAATCAGACGGCGGTTGATCCTCGGAGTAAATAACAATGCCCGATGTCACGTGTTATTAGTTATTACCTTTCCATGCTCGTGGTGTTGGCATTCATACAGGCTGGGAATACGAACTAGGACACAGTCGTGCTGCAGATGTCAGTCTAGTTCACGGTGCAATGTTTGAGTGCATGCGTGCGTTCTTGTATTTACGTGTGTCTAACATAAACTTGAAATAGTTACATATATATATATATATGTCATTATTTGTTTTCACTGCAACAATAGGGTAAATAAAATCATATATCAAGCTACCGGCTTCAGATTAAATCCAGTAAATTAAAAAAAGCCTGTAACTAATTACGTGCGTGTAGTTACCGATTATGCAAATTGCTTAACTTCGATCTTTGTTTTGTGTAATATACGGACTAGCTGTGCCTGTATTAATTTATCTAAATTTGTTGTGCACAGTTCATTAATAAAAATATGACTTACACTGGAGTAGTTGCGATAAGCCGAGAAAGGTTAGTTGTATGTACTCCATGGCCTCACTATTGTTAACAGTTTGTAGAACAATGTGTCAAGTATATTTTGATTATTACAAATTGTGCGCACGTGTCACGCTTCCGAGATAAATATGTCAATCTTCGGTGATAAATATGCATTAGCGTACTCAGCCTGTTTAGAGATAGTATTCGCTGCCTATGACCTACGTACGCAATTTAGATATCTAAGGCCATTGATGTCGGATATTTATGTCGCGTTTTCCTGGATCTGTCAACAAATCTCTCTTTATCCTACCCGTCTGATTGTTGTTAGTTAAAGCCAGCACAGGTGACAATTATACGACCATGTCGATTTATAGCAACAATCGCAAAAAAGGCCCAAACAATTATTATCAGACATCGCTATAGAGGTGTTGAACTTCGTTGCGGGCATAAGATCCCACAGTGATTGTACATTTGTGTTCAATCTTTCACCATTAAGTGTATTTCCCCTTTTCCTGCGGCCTTCATATTTCTCCGCCTCGGTACTCTGTCGGAGTCTATTCTCATAAAATGACCTGCCTTCATTATTCGGCTTCTGACTAACCTTCACGTTATATATAATTACACCTCGTTCTCTTCCCTCGGGTCTTTCGTCTTCCTTCTTTCCATCCTCCCGTCGCCATTCATGGTCTTGTACGAATCAGCACTAGCCTGCATCCATTATGAGCCAATTTTGTTATCCTTGACAACACCTCTACTTGACTTGTTGATCTTGCTTCCTGTGTTAGTGCGATGATCGTCAACCGGGGTCCTTCTTTATTGGCCATTCAGTCTTATTCCATGCATGATTGAAAGCTTTGGACGACTGGGTACCAGTAAGACACAGAAAGAGTATTCGTCTTACGTAGACACGTCAGGATGTGTCTTTGAAACTCTAAAAGTGTATTTTGAATACAGCTTCCTGCAGCGCGAACAATATTGCAAAGTATCCGTTCCATATCAGCGATGGCGTGTGTGCGTGTGTGCGTGTGTGCGTGTGTGCGTGTGTGCGTTTGTGCGTGTGTGCGTGTTTGCGTGTGTGCGTGTGTGCGTGTGTGCGTGGGTGCGTGGGTGCGTGGGTGCGTGGGTGCGTGGGTGCGTGGGTGCGTGGGTGCGAGTGTGCGAGTGTGCGTGTGTGCGTGTGTGCGTGTGTGCGTGTATTTGTCCTTTTATTTAATCTTATGATTGCAAAAAAAAACCGAAATGATCAGTATAATACATACTTACACACACGCACACACACACGCAGACATGCACGCACGCACGCACTCACACACACTTGTAATCATTTGGCCGCAGACTGACGCAGCAGACAGTTGTGTTATTAACTGCATCCATCGCTGAGATCCGTCTTGAGTTCCCTGGTGTTGAACCAGCTAGTCGTCACATCTCTCACCCGTCGTCGTCTAATTAATGAAGGCCGCCACACGTTCTGTGACGTTCTGGAACCTATTGTGACAATGTCACTGCTATCTTACTGATAGCATAATTTAACAAATAGTAGGATTCTCAATTTAAATGATATATAAGAAACATGTTTTATAGATTATTCTATATGATTTTGGCATATGGTTTTCTACAGGATGTTTTTACTGTGGGGTTCTATAGAATATGTCGTAATTTACGATCCTCTGTAACGTCTATATTAGTGTTTTATATGATTTTTGCGGATATGTTTCTGTTTAATATATTGCACTATACAATCACGCAAATGATGTAGTATTCCATAGTTTTTCTATTACATATTTTACTATGCTCTGTAGATTTATATAGAAATCTAAATATTTAGATAAAATATATAGATTTCTGAAGATATTTTGCAAATGGAATGGTCATGTTTCACTACAATGCCAAAATACAGTGCCGTTGCCTTCACATTGTCTATGTTGGTAAACAATAGTGACTACTCCACGAAAATAAAATAACTCGACATGACCGAATTCAAGCAATGATTGACAAGGATGTAGAAACTGATGCAACATAATAGAACATAATATTATATACATCATTTGGATATCCTCATAAGTGTAGAAACAGAGACGGCCCAAACTGAAATATCCTCATGAGTGTAGAAACAGAGACGGCCCAAACTGAAATATCCTCATGAGTGTAGAAACAGAGACGGCCCAAACTTAAATATCCTCATAAGTGTAGAAACAGAGACGGCCCAAACTGAAATATCCTCATAAGTGTAGAAACAGAGACGACCCAAACTGAAATATCCTCATAAGTGTAGAAACAGAGACGGCCCAAACTGAAATAAGACGGTGTAATTAAGCGAATGTTGTAGTAAAAATGGGGTACACACTTGCTAAAGTTAGAGAGACCTGTAGAGGATTCTTACTAGGCGAATCAAGCGAATAGCCATACTCGCAAACGCGACGAAAACCGAGACAGAACCACAACATAACAGATGGACGAATCGATTAAAATTAAGTCTAAGTCGAAAAGAGTAGATTGTGGATTGACAAATAAAAAAGGAAATATCATTCTATTGGAATCCGCACCCGAAAGTGGATGGAACCTAGATGTTTATATTGGAATTCGCGTATACAATGGCATTGTGTTCCTATCAATCCATCAAAGCTAGGGTGGCAACAGCTATATCGAGCAAACACCGGCTATTACTGGTGTGCTGTCCGCCTAATGGCATCAGCCTCAATACACTCTTAAGTGTTTCGGTGATACGCGTACACCATCTTTGCTACGTGTATGTGTCAGTGATTCGCCGCCCCGTCAACGCGGCAACATCAGCCGCATTAATGCCAGTGTTTGGTCGGTTGACGTAAACAAGGCTAGCTCGGTAATATCCTTCTATACTGGTCAGCCGCCGAAGATGCTATCTAATGCTGCTAAGGCTAGGCCGTGTTTGTCAGATAACGGACCAATTATCGGAGTGGTTTTCGGTGGTTTAGCCTGGCATGTGCAACCGATAAATAGTATTCGATGCATAGTCGAACAGATGGCCTCGAATGGCTTCGGCCAGAAACAAATGGGTGCTGGCCTTTCCAGCTACTCGTGACCAATATTTTTATATTCGCAATGAGCAAAACAAACATTGCAGCAACTATAATGACGTACTTGTTCTTTATCGTTACTAACACGAATGACATGCTTACTGTGCCTACTTTGACTTGTTCTCTCCTCGTTTATACCTCACTCATCTAGACGCGTGCCATGTTCACGAGGGCGGCCAAGTGTGTCATTTGACATTTAGCCAATCTACCGAAGTTGACTTTGACAGCTGACTCCGCCAGCTGCGTTCTTCGGTGCCGTTTGTTTTCACGGACTGTTCAAATGCAAGGTACATCGTCAACAGACGCGATCGTGTCCTCAATCGATGTTTCATCTATACAGCATGTGTGTGTATACACATATGCCATGTACATTCGATACCACTATTCGTTGCCGTAGCTGTTTATTAATCAAAACAATATTATTCAATAGAGATTGATCGCCCGGCCATACTAGGCGAGCGTTCAACAAACGCACCACCAGTAGCGCTATGGTATGCGCTAATAACTCCGGGAATGGTCGTCGAAACGCAGTCAAACAAATCTGGGTGTTCAGAAGGGTCGACTGTTCTAGGTGTTGTATATTGAGCGGATACATTTATGTTTGCAAAATACTGGTCTTGTAACCGTTTATGAGGGACATGTATGTTCGATGTTTCATTGAGCGTTTTAATAGTTTGGTGACAACGAGGCGACGAAATGGTAGTAACAGGAGAACGACTGAGTACAAATGTACTTGATGAAAACATTCCAGTTCACACATACACACGCACGCATACGCACGGACACACACGCACACACACGCACACACACGCACACATAGACACACGCACGCACACAGACACACACACAAACATACGCCCACACACACGCACACACAAACACACATACACGCGCGCGCGCGCACACACACACGCACACACACACAATGTTTTCTTTCTCTCCCGCTTCTGATTACTGGTCATTGTTGTGGCTACTCTGTTTGGTGTTCAAAGTGGTTAGTTACATTCTTGTGAACTAGGTAGAACACCATCATGAATTACGGGAAGGGCCTCTATTCCCGCTCGATTTTCGTTGAGTGAGACAAACGTTAATGGAGCCATTTATGTATTTATTCAGAAGATGCCACTCTATATTGTGGTCTGCTATTTGTATTTTATAGCTAAGATAGCCGATGAACGACCGAAGACAGATCTGATGGAAGTAAGAAATGCAAACAGGCTGAGCTGCCATGTATTCTCCCCGAGTAAATGTAGTTAGCAAACGCATTTCGCCGACTTGTTGTGCGGCTGAGACTTTACGTTTTATCTCATCCGCTCAACTGCTGTGAAATCAAAGCTTACGATCCACCTAATGGATCACTTACCTATCATCTGCTTACAGTCCACTTCGTCATAATTATAGATCGTTTTTAGCACTATGCACTTTATGTTGGGCATTAAGTACGTAGCGCCCATTTTTATTGCGAACCGTTTCTATGGATCTACGTGGTGCGTGCACGTACACGCGCGTGTTGTTGCTCACCTGCGGTTCAGAACGCCTATTGTGTGCAATAAAATTACCCGAAATGCTGGGCAAGTTCCGGTTCCTGCTTTGTTTATCGACAAATGGTGAAATTACGTCGGGTTCGTCGTGTCACGCACGTTGATTGTTATTGTCGCTGGTCGTGATGGTATTAATTCGTGTTGCCTATTTCTATGTGTTATTTCAGATTTCGGCTAACGCTCATAAAATCAGTTTTGCATTATGCAAACTTGACGAGCGAAGATGCTGAGGCATTTCTAAACGCAACATCACAAAAGTTGCAATATCACGTCAGTATCTATATCGCTGATATAACTACAGATGGATAGCTTGCAACAACGCCGAGTGAACACAATTGGTACTGCTTCGGGTGACCCCAAAATGTTTCGTGCCCGGATTCTTTCATTAAAGAGGTCGACGTCCATGCAATTACGGCCTCGATCCCATTAGGCGTTTTGTGTTAACAACGTGTAAAAGAAGGGTTACATATAAATGAGAATTACAGTTAAAATCAATACAAGAAGGTGAAGTTTCCGAACGCAATATGTAGGTATATCAGTTTCTCTTTAAGATATATGTCCAAATAACGATCACATTGGAAATCGTACGGGAAGTGTCTATGCACTTGCATGCATTTACTCAGGCACCCTGACAAAGTAGAATTCAATTTGTCACTGCTCGTATAAACACAATCGAAGGTTTCCCATTCAGCGTGCCATAGTAGATTAGACAAGTCGCAACGGGAACAGAAAAGGCAGCTGCATATTGATCAGTTCTTGTTGTCCGTTCCTTACATGTTGCGCTTCGTCTGCTTGATTGACAATTACGTCACCTCCGCGACTCGACGACAAAAATTCCAGCCGGCCGTCGGTGCATCTATCGCTGGCCTAAATACACGAATATTGCAATCAAGGCATGCTGTATTCCGTATCATGTTTTCAAGATACTGGATGTGCTGAGTTAACGCCAGAATAAAAATAGTTTCATCGAGCGAAGACCGTCGCCCAACTACTGCTTCAGTACCAACATTCATTAGACATTGCCTTGCACATAACGTATATGAATACCTGGCTTCAACATTAGCCTACATCCAGTTTGATAATTTTGGTTTGGAGCAGAAAAACATAACTTATAGTGTGATTGTGGCTTATGTGTCAATCTGGTCAGCCTCCTGATACCACCTTTTTATTTGCTTCAAACAAAAATTACCAAAATGGAGGTGATCTATTGTTGAAGTCAGATATAAGCATACCCTAACAGGTGACAGGAAGGAGAGTTGGCAGAATATTGGGATTTCTTATGCGACCTGTAGGTGTCAAAAGGGTAAGGTTACGCCAGTGTGCACAAGAACCTGTGTCTCCGGTTATTAAGCTAACAAACGATATTCAATGATGATGCAGCAACCAACTAACGGATATGCAACCAAACGTATCTACCGGTATGGCTTTGGAGCCGGGAACCAATGAACTATGTGTGCGTTGGATTAACCATGGCGACAACAAACGAACAGAACCGAGTGAAATTCATCATTCAGTTCCCTGTTGGCCATGTGTACAATACCCGACTTACAGACACTGAAACACAAATACATTCCTGATATATGGGTTATACGGGATATAGTGAAAACACCGTAAATATATTAATTTTAAGATAACCTTACTTACTTTATGGTGAAATCGTTCTTGTTGAAGGTTATAACAAGATATCATGTTAGATCATTTACCAGACGATATGCACAACATAATGCCCACTTAGGACGCATGAAGTACAACATGCATGCGGACACCTGGCTGAAAACAAGCAGCACACATCCCATACTGAGCAGCGATCGTCATATCGCCAATATATAGCCAAGATGCACCGCACTCGCGACATGCCACGTGAGCACGCCATGCCGCGAGCACTCGACAATGCGATTGGTTCTACATTATTAACAGTGGAAATAAGGAGACTGTCACCTACCTATGGTCGAGACAACGGTGCCGACGAAGTAGAATGACCCGGCGAAGTCCCAACGATGTCGCTGATCCTTCAGCAGCCCCTCGGAGGACGCCATTGCGTGCGAGTCAAGCAGCGTCTGCAACTGTGTCCGATTTACATCCGGGTTGTTCTTGAGGAACGTCTCCAGCACATCATAGTAGCGCATGCGCTCCTCGATCTCGCGGCCTCGTTCCAGCAACATGAAGACAGTGGCACCGGCGAGCATATACATCATAAGAACGATGGCTAGCAACAGGAATCGCGCATTATCCTCGTGCAAATGCAGCCGGGAACAACATCCACCTCTGGCCATGCCGAGGCGGACCGAACCCGACCGGATCTAGCCGAGTCAAGCCGAGTGCGCCCGAACCTAGCCGAGCGGGTCCTAGTCGAGTCGACTGGAGCCGATTGACGATCGCGTCCCGCCAGAGGTCGCGTTGCGTCCTCGTGGCAAAGATTGCGCGCGGTATCCGTAGCGTGTTAGCTTTCTACGGGTCCGTCAGCGGGGAAATACTGGCTGGACATAGGGGAACAGTGTCAGGACCGGTTAGCGATTCGGTTGTTCCCATTATCACTATGTCTGGTAATGTTTTGCAAACGTAGAATAAAAATTAGGTTGCTGCGCTAACGTGGAATAAAAACTAACACGACATGTTAGAACCATTGGAACTATTCTATCTTTTGTGCTCCATTACGAGAAATATAATATGATACTAAATTTAAGCTACCTAAATAGAATCGTGCTTCGCTACACATATAATATCGCTAACCGTTCATTGGTTGCACCAAGAGGCATTACGGCAAATCTGAGCTAAGTTGCACGGTGCTTGAATGTGTGTTCAATAACAACGATTAAATGCAATACCTCTTTGGCGTTTCCTTTGACATATTACACAGACATGTGCACCGCTTACGGGTCAAACAACGCAACGCGACACGGAATCAATCCTAACTTGGTGTGCGTTATTCATCTCGTCTAGTATCGCTCTACCGCTTGGCTGGGTCCATGTAGTGATTTCCATTCGTGTTCGACCGGATTCCTCGTCGCGGTTGAATCCCCACATGGCAACAAACGACGGAGCAAACCGAATTATCCTCGAATATTTCCGATCGCTTCATGTCCCATCTGCGTGTCAGCGCGCGGTACCCACCCGTATAGCGAGATATTCCGACGGATTGATGCACCAGCGGCGGACTTTGCGTTGGTCCTTCGCGTAGCAATGGTCGGACGCCGATAGCAGACAACTCGCTACGCGCACGGACGATAGCGCGTATCACGCATCGTCTGAAGTAGCACCAGAGGCGCGTCACAAGCGGGCGGTGTCCGGACTGGAGGGAACGGCGGTGGAGGTGGCGGCACGGGTCCTGGTCTAATCAGACGGATCCACGTTCATTCCGCCCATTTGGACGCGCACCCGTGTCCGGCGACCTCGGCAACAGCTGTGGTTGGCTTCCTCGCCATCAATCCAACGGCGGCGAGTGCGGCGGCAGCGGCTGCGGCTGCGGCGGCGTTAGAGTAGCGGCGATGGTATCAGGCAGCGCGCGCTGGTTCCTCTGTCGATGCACACCGCGAGGCTAAGACAACTAGGAGACCAGGTGGGAATCCATGGCGACGGTCGTGCGTGCTTCCTCCCGGGCGTGGCAGCGTGCAACCGAAGACGACTGTGTGTGTGTGTGTGTGTGTGTGTGTGTGTGTGTGTGTGTGTGTGTGTGTGTGTGTGTGTGTGTGTGTGTGTGTGTGTGTGTGTGTGTGTGTGTGTGTGTGTGTGTATGTGTGTGTGTGCATGTGTGTGTGTGTGGGTGTGGGTGTGTGTTTGTGTGTGTGTGTTTGTTTGTATGTGTGTGTGCGTGCGTGCGTGCGTGCATGCGTGTATGCGTGCGTGTGTGTGTGATCAACTGTCATACGGCCGCAACCAACTCACCTGATAGCAGGATCGACGACGACACTCTGGCGGCGACCACCTGCGCCAGGAGACCAGACCAAGGTAGACAGCCGCTCCACGTATCACCGTCAGCCGGGGAGAATAACAGCACGGCTTGACGTACGGTAGTCGGGGATAACAGCCGTAGTTGGTGATGTGAAGTGAAATGAAGTGAAGTGATGGAACTTCTTTGTGTAATTTGCACTGATTGCAAATGGTTTTTTAGTTTTGCAGTATAATGTAATGTAGAGTACTGTTGGTGGCTAGGGCTGGCCGATCGTTATCATTCGTACATCATAAGATATTGGAGAGGACACGTTGAGGATATTTAGTCAACAAAATACGGCGATGCGGATATATAGGCGCGCACAAACAAGTTTCCATAAATCCAAGCACGCACACATACACGCATGCATACGCGTACCCGCACACGCACTCGCACACGCACACACGAACTCATTTCGATAGGCCTACTAGTGGAGGATCGGCGGCGCACAGCGATCTTCGTACCAGGAACCGAAGTCCCTCTCAGAGCGTTCAACGTAGAAGAAGAAGTAAAAATCCGGGCAAAGCAACTGCGCAATATTTCAAATAAGCAACAAAATCATTGCGCAACTCAGCAACAAGATGTATGTCGTACGACTGTTGTAAGATATGTATTCTATCACAAACGTCAAAGTCGTCAAACATATTTGATAGAAGGCCCTACTTCAGTTCGTATTTCCCTGTTTATAATGTCGCACGCCAAACGTGGACGGTTTACAGAAACAAAAGCAGTACCAAAAATAACTGGCATATATTCAAAGTATTGATGACCAATTTTATGATGAGCAACATAATGACCTCTTTGAAATATACTGTCAGGCGACAAAACAACTGGATTCTAGCTAACGGACTTAGCAGATAGTGGGTTGGTTTGTCCTGCGAAACATGTGACAGCCACACGGAACTAGTTTCCTGTTAGTTCTTCCTCGATGGTGCCATCTAGCGGTTAGTTATGTGTGCATGCGTTTCCACATCAGTACCAACGAGTTTAACTTGTGTTTTTCAGTCTGAAAAGCCATGCTGCAGTAAATGCCAACATTAATCATCAAATAACGTATATGTGGCGCGGTAGCGTAGTAATAGTGTACCAATATTGTTATAAATAGAGATAAGTGGTCCCAACACGTCACAGTGCACCCGACTGACCGCCACATTAGTGTCGCCGCCAAGCGACCAACTACTAAGTTAATTTGATTATACAGTTTTATAAGCACAGTAATAAACACAATAAAGTATAGTATTTTCTCTCAGTTACTAATTAGATGTACACTCCCGTTAAAGGGAAGCAAAAGGCATATTTTGGACCGATATCTAGTGTTCTTAAAAACTAACCATTAGCAAATACAATCAAGAATATTAATGCAGCATTTTACGAGAATAATCTTGCCGAAGGCCCGTCATTTATATTGCACGAACAGCGTCATTGCGGTAGAAAGCATGGCGTCACCAACGCCTACTCTTCCCAGTTCGCCTACTCTTCCCAAATGCCGAACTGAGACTGTTACTATAGCTTGCGTCGCCGAAATGTCTTTTTGGCGCTGTAAATATACTAAACATGTTACGTCCACGGTTTTTACAAGTGTAACTCTGAATCGAAAGGAATACGAGAATCCAACACATGAGCTATAGTATGTCGAAGAAACAGAAGCATTCGACGCGTCACCGCAGCATCAAGGTCAAAGGAGCTCAAGGCGTTTATTGATGAAGCATCGGGGGCATGTCTCAATAGGTCAGCCGCTGGGAACTATGAAACCTCACTAGAATCTCCCAATTTGAAAATACATTGTGAGTAAACCACAGGCGTGTTATTGTTGATTGTAATTGCAAATGTTTTCATTGTATTAAATCTTTTACGTGTATATTTGACCACACAGTTGCATTTTGTTTCCCTTTCAGCCAATCGAGTACTTCCATTTCCTCACACTAGGGAATGAAAGGATATAGCAAATGCGACAGAAGGAAGTCGGCGAAGAGAGAATTAAAGGAGACAGAGAGTGCGACAGAAGGAAGTCGGTGGAGAGAGAATGAAAGGAGAGAGAGAGTGCGACAGAAGGAAGTCGGTGGAGAGAGAATGAAAGGAGAGAGAGAGAGTGCGACAGAAGGAAGTCGGCGGAGAGAGAATGAAAGGAGACAGAGAGTGCGACAGAAGGAAGTCGGTGGAGAGAGAATGAAAGGAGAGAGAGAGTGCGACAGAAGGAAGTCGGTGGTGAGAGAATGAAAGGAGAGAGAGAGAGTGCGACAGAAGGAAGTCGGCGGAGAGAGAATGAAAGGAGATAGAGAGTGCGACAGAAGGAAGTCGGTGGAGAGAGAATGAAAGGAGAGAGAGAGAGAGAGAGAGAGAGAGAGAGAGAGAGAGAGAGAGAGAGAGAGAGAGAGAGAGAGAGAGAGAGAGAGAGAGAGAGTGCGACAGAAGGAAGTCGGCGGAGAGAGAATGAAAGGAGACAGAGAGTGCGACAGAAGGAAGTCGGCGGAGAGAGAATGAAAGGAGAGAGAGTGCGACAGAAGGAAGTCGGCGGAGAGAGAATGAAAGGAGAGAGAGAGTGCGACAGAAGAAAGTCGGCGGAGAGAGAATGGAAGGAGAGAGAGAGAGTGCGACAGAAGGAAGTCGGCGGAGAGAGAATGAAAGGAGACAGAGAGTGCGACAGAAGGAAGTCGGCGGAGAGAGAATGAACGGAGAGAGAGAGAGTGCGACAGAAGGAAGTCGGCGGAGAGAGAATGAAAGGAGAGAGAGAGAGAGTGCGACAGAAGGAAGTCGGCCTGAGAGAGAATGAAAGGAGACAGAGAGTGCGACAGAAGGAAGTCGGCGGAGAGAGAATGAAAGGAGAGAGAGAGAGAGAGAGTGCGACAGAAGGAAGTCGGCGGAGAGAGAATGAAAGGAGAGAGAGAGTGCGACAGAAGGAAGTCGGCGGAGAGAGAATGAAAGGAGAGAGAGAGTGCGACAGAAGAAAGTCGGCGGAGAGAGAATGAAAGGAGAGAGAGAGAGTGCGACAGAAGGAAGTCGGCGGAGAGAGAATGAAAGGAGACAGAGAGTGCGACAGAAGGAAGTCGGCGGAGAGAGAATGAACGGAGAGAGAGAGAGTGCGACAGAAGGAAGTCGGCGGAGAGAGAATGAAAGGAGAGAGAGAGAGAGTGCGACAGAAGGAAGTCGGCCTGAGAGAGAATGAAAGGAGACAGAGAGTGCGACAGAAGGAAGTCGGCGGAGAGAGAATGAAAGGAGAGAGAGAGAGAGAGTGCGACAGAAGGAAGTCGGCGGAGAGAGAATGAAAGGAGACAGAGAGTGCGACAGAAGGAAGTCGGCGGAGAGAGAATGAAAGGATCCAGGGAGTGCACTAGAAGGAAGTCGGTTGAACGAACCACAAAAAAAGGAAGAACTTCGTGGATTGTGAGCGTGATGAGGAGTGTGTTTAACGGATAATACGTTTCACTGTTGATAAATGAAGACTGGTCGGTCGGATATCGACTTGCCACGGTGATATTCGTGATTTACGAAACACACTTTCTGTTAATCTAGATGTCCACCGATGACCGATCGTTGTCTTTCTCGCCAATTATTCACATGCTCATAGTTTTAAATGTCAGGAATTGCACATAATACATGAATACGATAAGCTGTCCCAATGGGGTCCGGTGAATGGGTGTGCAACCATTGTGACGCCGTCTCCATCTCAACACTGACACTTTCGCATCAACCAATATATCTGTTAGTCGTTTGGAAGTCCGGCGAACGTTGCCATCGTCATTGCATTCGAGTACGTTGACGATTTATCTCTGTTTGTCTCCGCCGCCGCCGCCGCCGCCGCCGCAGCTATTGTTATCAACCACAAGGATGCTACTGTTATCAACCACAAGGATGCTACTGTTATCAACCACAAGGATGCTACTGTTATCAACCACAAGGATGCTGCTGTTATCAACCACAAGGATGCTGCTGTTATCAACCACAAGGATGCTGCTGTTATCAACCACAAGGATGCTGCTGTTATCAACCACAAGGATGCTGCTGTTATCAACCACAAGGATGCTGCTGTTATCAACCACAGGGATGCTACTGTTATCAACCACAAACGGGCTACTGTTATCAACCACAAGGATGCTGCTGTTATCAACCACAAGGATGCTGCGGTTATCAACCACAAGGATGCTGCTGTTATCAACCACAAGGATGCTGCTGTTATCAACCGGAAGGATGCTGCTGTTATCAACCACAAGGATGCTGCTGTTATCAACCACAAGGATGCTGCTGTTATCAACCGCAAGGATGCTGCTGTTATCAACCACAAGGATGCTGCTGTTATCGACCACAAGGATGCTACTGTTATCAACCACAAGGATGCTGCTGTTATCAACCACAGGGATGCTACTGTTATCAACCACAAACGTGCTACTGTTATCAACCACAAGGATGCTGCTGTTATCAACCACAAGGATGCTGCTGTTATCAACCACAAGGATGCTGCTGTTATCAACCACAAGGATGCTGCTGTTATCAACCACAAGGTTGCTGCTGTTATCAACCACAAGGATGCTGCTGGTATCTACCACAAGGATGCTACTGTTATCAACCACAAGGATGCTGCTGTTATCAACCACAAGGATGCTACTGTTATCAACCACAAACGTGCTACTGTTATCAACCACAAGGATGCTGCTGTTATCAACCACAAGGATGCTGCCGAGAAAGACGCTGGTTTACCTTGTCATTGCTACATTGGTCACGAGACAGTCTGGATGTAAGTGGAACTCCCTGAGGGTGTCATTCTGTTATCGCCACCACACAGTCTAACGTCGTTAACAGTCATAAACATCACGAGTCACATCACAAATGTCTACAGTTTCCTCCAACCTAGTGTTGCGGTGATTTTGTAATACGCCGAACTGCATGCTTCGGCGACCGAGTATGAGTTTTGTGCCATGCATTCATTATCATTCTTGTCAGAAGGCCGACAACCATATGCTAAACAACTCATTCTACGCGGATCGTTTGGGGGGGGGGGGGGGGGGGTGAATACTTTTCTAGATGAAGGCGATATTCTTGGACAGACGCTAATGCAAAAAACCGCTGAATTTGGGTATGCAGAAAACGGAAATTAGCACGGCGAATTCCACGTCTGTTATAACTCGAATAAAATAGCATTGAGTTAAAACTGTTATACCTCCGATACAAACCGCGTTGTCACCCGCTCTCTGTTCGTTGTCTAGATGGCTACAATCCATTTGTCATTTCATGAACCTAGAAAAGTTCTATCCTATGAACTTTTTGGTTGATTTGTACTCATATGGGGTTCTTGAACAAATTCAGCTTGGTTGCCCAAACAGCAACGTTGGTAATTTACATAAATCCAAGATGACCACTGGTCAATATCTTTAAAATTAAAATGTTGAACCATTTGTCCTAGGATGATGTAGAATACCCTTTTTAATGGGTGTTGGGGTGCGTAGAATCCGTTTCTGATGTTAGTTCAAGATCAGATGCTAAAGGTCAGGTGAAGGTCAAATTTGTCCTCTCGGTGGACAATGAATGGAAACTCCTATTATATTATATTTTAATTTATTCATGCACATAAACGGATATTAATGCAATATTTTACACATTTATTCGCGAGAAAAAACAGTAATCAGTCATATTTGAAACACGTCGTCAGACCTGTTACACATAGTGTATAGTGCAAATATCATTATGAACATTGGCATTCATATTTCTTTGTGAGGAAAATGTTTGCATTAAGTAATCATTTACGAAAGTCATTGTAGGGATGTTACAGAGATTGATATCCATAACTATATATACACGGTAGTTTTACACAATGCTATGTTCTAAGCGTAAGGTTTACGCTCTCTTACTAACTACAGATATCGCCTAATAATCTTCACATTTTACCTAATACCACCCATCATCCAGATAATTAGAATCAACAAGACCATCCTCATGAACTTCACCCTCCTCGTCTACGTCCTCATCTTCTACACTCTCGTCCTCTAAATCCTCATCAGGCTGAGCCTCTTCTGTCTTAGTGTACGGATTACAGCAGCCCTCTTCGCCAGAGCAGTTGCAGTATGACGTGCACGAAAGATGTTCTTTGTGGCAGCCACAAACCTCCGTGCTGCACTTCTTGCCCTGTGCATTACACTCACAATGAAGCACGTCACCCTGAGCAATAACAGGAGAGGGGACGCCATCCCGGATCTCCCACCCGAAGCGAGTGATATCGGCTGACTCATCGGGCGGGGCTTGCTATGGAAGCACCGGCCCGTCATAAAGGCGGAATAGCGTCGCGACGCAATTATTTGTACGACACGATGCAATTATTTGCGTCGCGACGCAACTCGAATTGCGTCGGGTCTCTAAATGGCGTCGGGTACACCGACTTACGTCGTGACGCAATTCGAACTGAGACGCGACGCAAATAATTGCGTCGTGTCTTACATAGAATTACTTTGGGTCGCTAAATGTTCATCGGGCATCAAGTCAACCAATAGCGGCACGTTTTCCTAGAATCGCAAAATCGCAAATTCTTTTAAGTTTGTTTATATTTGGTTTATACGTGTCATGAAATACAACCCGCCATTTTGTTTGATAATTCTTTAAAAAAATATTAGAACGCATTATCTCAAATCGTTAGCAATGCAAACGTTTCCTCTGGAGTGGATATAGAAACCGCCAATTCAGTAACGTTCCATATTCCTAAGATTCCGTCTTTCGTTCATTTTATCTTCGGTCGGCATGGTGTACGTATAGTGCAGGATTACATGATCAATTGCCAATAGTGACCGTGGCGAGCATTTGACTAAGTTAGCCCAACGAACATGTGTTAGCGGGAATGAGGTCCCAGCGAAGTAATGCCATGTCGGAAAACACAGACGACCCGTCGACGTCCCATAATTTTTGTCTACGTTTGGCACAATTTTGACATATTAAATTCAATGCACATTTGCTACAATACATATTGACTAATGCCAATTCAGGAAGTTTGCATTAATTGTTTCCGCTTCGGAAGGTGTTCATGCTATGCATCTTTTAAGCCGCACTGTTGTGCCAAATGTTTGCAATTCGTATGTTGTCTTATTAATCATGCCTGCATGACATGGAACCAGCTAAGCTAAGACAGCTGGTTCCGGGATTCCAACTATAATGGTCTAAACAAAGACTAGATCGTAATGAAAAACAGTACGAAAAACAGGGTAGTAGGTGAACGTAAATTCGGCATGTATTTTATTAAGCAGTGCCATGTAATTAAATATATATACATTATGATAAGTAAAACCACACATAAAAATACATCTCCCAAACACACCAGAACCGTGTGGTAGACACAAATTAGTACCTTCTCATATGTAGTATTATAACTGTCTAGTCATGTTACACAAAGGCAAACAACTGCTATGGATATTTCGTTTATAATACAATATATAGCAGACCTAGTGTATGACCAAGTGAGTGCGACCTGTACAGGTATTGGGGATGTGCTGTCTGTTCACTTTAAACAGGAATATAGAAAACGCAGAGTCTGCTGAAGTTATTTAGAGAAGTTTGTATATAACGTGGGTAAGAAGGTTGACCATGTGCACTGTACAATACCTGTACAATTTGAGTATTAGTCGCAAAGTGGCTGAACGCTTCTCAGAGCAGTCGCGATGGTGTTTGATTGAATCTGGATTCCCGGGTGTAAAGTGTAAAGTGTAAAGCGCTTTGAGCAGTCCTAAGGACGGGATACTGTGTTAAAAACGTTTACCTTTTTAGAATTGTTTTAAATGTCAGGTAATGTTATTGTCAATACTTGAACATTAATGTTCAATAGTTGTTTGATGAGCCAGACAGTCAGAAGCCATTCGTTATATGACTATAATATGTAGGCTTACAAAGTGTTATTTCCATACTGTTAGGCTACAGGAAACACTATATCATGAAGTTGCATAATCATATCATGGTGGTAGGCGGGCTGAGCCGGAGCTTCGCCGTTGTCGGATCATGTTTTTCGCTGACCTTCGACATATTTTGAAGCTTACCAGAAATCTCCAGTTGTACCCCCTAGAGGTTCGCAAAAAATACCCACCGTCAGACTCACCAAAAACCTCGACCTGCACCCACCCTTTAGGATCGCCAATAAAACCACATCCAGGCTCTCCAAAAACCTCGATTTGCACTCCTCTTGAGATTCGCCAAAAACTTCAAACTGCACCGATAAATGCATATTCTTTCCCTTTATATTAGGGGGCTAAAATTACCTTCACCCCAACAAACTATTTTGTGCGTACGTGCTACCTACGTATGTTTGTTGCCCAATATAGCAACCCCGAATAGGGGGTTCGGTGGTTCTCCTTGGAACGAGGTGGCGCAGTGTCTAGAGCGGACTCTCAAAGGAGACCAGATTGGTTCGAATCGAATTCTATGCTCCCGTGTCGAACTTTGTGAATGACTACCTCATTGGATATTTGTGTGTGAATAGTCTTCGCGCATTAACTGCAGCGTGGCTGAATTCTTCACTGAGAAGTCGAGATGGTGTTCGACTGAAGAGGTCTGCCAGGGATTAAAGCGTAAAGCGCTTTGAGCAGTCCTGGATACATTGCTATATAAGAACTTACCTTTACCATTATCTTTTTTAGAAGGGCAGGGGCATAAAAAGGCGTTCAAAAAGAAAAGAAAAGAATCCCCGATCAAAAAGTACGCCCTCTCTCCAAGGAATGACATTAGGTCTATATTCACACCTCTGCATCGTGTGAAATAATCATTCTTCGGTGAGTAAGGCATACATTTCGATCGAGAATTCTTTTTACATGGGATTCGAAAAAAATGGTGCTTGTCCGAGCCTCAAAATATATCACCTTTACATTTACTTGTATAAATTATGTACACATTTCACTGCAGAGCTCACAGTAATAATTGATAGCCATGTAGTTGGAAAACGTTCCCGAACATATATACATATATAATATAATATTATAAACACGTTAACTTGGCATTATTTACTTTCATCTCCTAACTCGCAACGTTCTATGTCCACTCGCGTCTTTGGATCGTTGGCCTCTATAATCTACCATTTCAATTGGTCACATATTAATAAACGATATTTATTTAGAGTGATTTATTTAAATGTTTCCGATAGTTTATACCAGTGTTCGACGTTTGCCTCAAAAAGGTGCTAGTCAACCGGACCAGCAACTTCAAAAGTTACTGGTCCTAGAGCAAAGAGACTGGTCCGCATTTTAGCAATGGCACAATGCCGCGGGCGCAAACGGCCTGCTAAATAATAGGCCTTAAAGAAAAGTGTACAATGTATTGCCAGTTGACAGTCATTTAATAAATATAAATATGTCAGATGGGTGTTATCCTGCTGATATGTACGCTTACAAACTGATTTGATATAATTACACTTTTTCTATACATTCGCTAAATAATTACGAACAACAGAGATTTGGAAAATGTTCCTCAATTTGATTTAATTGAAACAGATGGCACACACTGGCACTAGACCATTCATTACCCATCTGTGAGCAAAGGTCCTTAAGAATCGCATTCATGGCCAGCGGCAACAGCAGAGAAACCAAAACTGCAAGAGTAGTCCATAACAATGTCATACATGTCAAAGTCGCTGTCAGCACGACCGGATGGGTTAACTCCATCACTTGGGCCAGCAGGGGTGGCTTCCAACTGGTCCATGTCTTCTTCTCCTTGGTTCTAACCAAGTGCTTCGACGAGCACCCGAAAATCCACACTCGTCTGTGCGCTGGTCATGATGTGTGGTCTGAGCGACTGCTTATATGAAGTGTTCCATTCGTGCATTTCACAGCCATGTCTCACGGAAATGTCGATGACGCTTGTCAGAGTTTTCCGCATTTTTCTAACAGTTTTCCCCGGTAGATTTTGGCATTGGCGGCGTTTTCCAATAAATACGAAGAGCGTAATCTATTTGGATAATGAGTAAATTACCGTACCTTCGTTACGGGAGCTTATTCGACTATAAACATAGCTATAACGTGCACATTTCGTGAGCGTCACGTCCCACGATCAAGGAAATTGGGCCATACTGACAGTTTTTTTTATGCAAACAGCCACTTCTGGTGGCCAGTTTTGACGACAAGCTGATGTATACTGCCGTAAAACGGTGTCCCCAGAAAAGTAGGCAGTCACACGGACTAGTAACTCAGAAAAGTTACTGACCCGACGGCAAAGTAGGTGGTCAGTGACGACCCGCTATCGTATATTTCGGTAATTACCGATGTCATTGATGTGTTACTGAGTGGGCTAGGCTTACATGCTTGTAATATATGAAAAGCAGATTGCTGCCCTAATGTGAAACCCTCGCGCCGATGCCAACAGTATTGATACTGATGAGAATAAAAGCATCGTTGTTCTGGAGAGTGTAAGGTACTCCACAGACCACTTGGTTATTGTCATTTCTATATTCCTACAAGATGTTGGCGCGTTCCATGTTTACAGGAACAGTTTAACTAATACATACAAAACGAGCGTTGTCGAAAATTAGATCGAGTAATACCTGTCAATATCTCTTTTTAGATATTGACAGAACACATATCCCTTACTGTTAATATGCCGTTGCCTTGCCAACAACATTGCATTACTTATGGTAGTTGTATAAAGAAAACAAGTTAACACGTTACACACACACACACACACACACACACACACACACACACACACACACACACACACACACACACACACACACACACACACACACACACACACACACACACACACACACACACACACACACACACACACACACACACACACACACACACACACACACACACACACACACACACACACACACACACACACACACACACACACACACACACACACACACACACAGACACACACACACACACGCACAGACACACACACGCACACGCACACACGCACACACGCACATACACACACACGCACGCACACACACACACACACGCACAGGCACACACACACACGCACAGACACACACACAACACACACACACACCACACACACACACACACACACACACACGCACAGACACACACACGCACGCACGCACACACACACACACACACACACACACAGAAGAGACATAATAAATGATCACAACGTTTACAACAGCAACGTTGGGACAAAGAATATGAACGAATTAGCTGACAAACATAATTGGTTATGCCAATTCCACGTTGTGGCTACTTTATCTTAATAAACAGTCAGTGTCACGTACGAATTGATGTGTATTCGTTGATCAGCTTTACTATATTAATATAAAAGGTAACATTTGGATGTGTCATACTGATGCGAACTGAATATCGGAAATATCATTTACGTTGGCATGCTCCATGCTATTTACGTCGCTATCTTTTCTGGACCGACACGTTTCCCCAAGTACCGTTCATCTTCATACAGTGCCGCCATATAGTCTCCAATTCCACAATGGATCACTACTTCCTGTTGCTGGAATACCGAATCTCTGACGATGGTATTCATTGAAATCAGTAGTTTCTCCGGTAGTTTTTTGATCTTGCAGATCAGTACTGATAACAAAAACATAAAACACAAAGTAGTAGTCTTAAAATTATAGTAATTTGTTAATACGAGTTTATCTACACAATACATATGCATTTTGTGGGTTATATGTTATAAGAGTAACAATTTGAAAAAGAAAATAATAAACACAGTAAATATGATATCCGTCACTCACTTTCATCAAAAACGGTTGTGACTACCAATACAAGCATTAGTCATCATAATGAAAGTTCACAAGCAGGTGGAATTCATCATGGCCTAATGAAAGTTCACAAGCAGGTGGAATTCATCATGGCCTAATGAAATTTCACAAGCAGGTGGAATTCATCATGGCCTAATGAAAGTTCACAAGCAGTCGGAATTCATCATGGCCTAAGGGGAAAATGTCCATTAGTTAGTTCGTAGTTAAACAATATGTCTGACATGATGTGAACAACCTGACGTCCGTCACAATATCAGCCGGCGCTAAAACATCTATGAATACCTACAACTGTGATGCACATGTGTATCTTTGTAGACGAACATTTTAGACACTGTGCAACTTATGTATAATTTGTTAATCTTACCATAAGGAATGGAAACATATTGTGTTTCACTCTTCAAATATGTACGCAGCAACTGAGCTGAACTGATCATGTTGGTACGTTATGATGCTAGAAAACTCGTGCAATGATAATATACACTCACTAGGTATGAAGACGTGTAAATATGCACATGGAAGTGATCACAACAGCTTTCGTGACGGACATCACGGCTAATTGTGTACATGACAGACATAATGCAATGCTTGCATGTACAGTACAACTAAACACAAACACATCGAATCAATATCAAACCACATTGCATGTGAGACACTAAGGATACACTAATATATAGAGGTAGTAAAGTCAATTTGAAGTTTAATATAGCTAAGCTGACGGAAATCTAAACATGTCTTCACAAAATTTGCATTAAAACAGGGTCAGGATGTTTGAACATCCATAGATATTAAAGTTACCCAATTATTTGTTTGCAGTGTAAGTGAGATTATGTGAAATTTTAAGAGTATTAAATGACGGCTAATAGTACAATATGTTACCTTGCCGCTTATCTAAAAACCGCATTACGGACATCATGCAAGATATGCTGTTTTTTATTAGGCTGTAATTTGTTTTTTAAACTATAGTTCTTGACACCTATTTATTTCATCTTTGAACCAAAAAGACAAATGGCAGCGAGTTTCTAAATTGAAAAGCCTGCTAGTACGTGACATTATACCAAACATGGAAAAACACAAAAAACAAGTGACACTTGGGTGGGCGCTCCAGTTTGATCAATCATGTCTTTGGAACCAGCTGTTGTAGAATAATATTGAAAATATGTCTGTGATTCCGAATATATTTCCCATACAGTTAGTCTGGAATTAGAAGTATATAGTAATATGTCTTAAAGCAATGACCATGAGACAAGAAGAAGGTGGTGAATTTGAAATGGGAACATTTTCCGTGGCCTGACCCAAATACTTTGTGTGAGTTATTTATCTAACCATTGTGTTAAGTTGTGCAACTTATAGCAAATAAATAAAATATGTCCCAGTGTCGTGTGTGGCAGGTTCTAATCCAGCCTGTGTTCAGTATCCAAACACAACAGGTTGTGCACATACACTGATTCCATTCAACAACTTCAGCCGCATTTTATAACATCACCGAATTGCATTGGTATTTTATTTCCACATATACTGGAAAATGTATATATATATATATATATATATATATATACAGTTTCCAGTATATGTGGAAATAAAATACCAATGCAATTCGGTGATGTTATAAAATGCGGCTGAAGTTGTTGAATGGAATCAGTGTATGTGCACAACCTGTTGTGTTTGGATACTGAACACAGGCTGGATTAGAACCTATATATATATAATATATATATATATATATATATATATAGACGATTTAGCATGACACTTTTAAATAATTATATAAAAATAAACTTCCTATGGTCTTGCATAACCCAGTTCACAAGAGATAGAGTGATATATACACGTGTTTACGATATGTTGGTCTTTTTTACACGGTCTTTCAACAACATGTGAAAACCTGTACCGTATTGAGTAGTGAATCACTCTCCTCCAGAGGGCGCCACGGTGTGTTCATTATATAGGAATCAGTGGGTCCAATGATACACTGCCTACACTGCCTGCTCGGCGTGTCTCACACGCCTGACTGGGAAGCAACTCCGGTCGCTGGGGCAAGATCCAGTGGGTTAGAGATAGAGACCACCACCCCGGTGTGGGATCTTTTATTTCCCCTGGCACAGACACCAGATAGAAGTGACCAATGGCTTTTAGCGCCTCTTCCGAAAAGCACAGGCAATTTGATGTGAACACCGCTCCCCACTGTGAACATATTTCAAAAGATCAAAATAATGTAAGGGAAGGTTGGCCCCACGATAATAGGAGAGCTTTGAGCAACTCCTGTAACGTTGTTAAAACTTAACCGACGTTTATGTTGTCGAGTTCTCTAGAAGCAGGCTTTAATACTTATAACTCCACGGCCATTTGTTTAATTACGGACGACTAACGTTATATATATATATATCTGTATAACGTTAGTCGTCCGTAATTAATATATATATATATATATGTTATTGTGTATATATATATATATATATATATATGTTATTGTATATATAATGTATGTGTGTGTGTGTGTGTGTGTGTGTGTGTGTGTGTGTGTGTGTGTGTGTGTGTGTGTGTGTGTGTGTGTGTGTGTGTGTGTGTGTGTGTGTGTGTGTGTGTGTGTGTGTGTGTGTGTGTGTGTGTGTGTGTGTTAAGTTGTTTCTAATGCTCTTGCATGAGCTTACACTCTCGGAAGCGCAGACAAGTACCAAGACGTCGCTATCCTTCTTTGTCGTAATGTTCAATCTACAGACTTTAGGAGAGTCCGAAGGCCTACCGTGGCCAACCGCCGACGACATGGAGCTCAGTCCTAAAAAGCTCCTACCTCCAGACCTCGTCTGGGTCCTCAGCATGGTTATGTAAGGCAAGGAAGGCGTGGAGACGAGCGAAAAGATGAAGCGTTTGGTATGTAAGGAGTATAGTAAACAAAAGAAATGAACTAAACATTATGGTAGAAGATATTGACCCTCACATAATAGGTATTACCGAATCATGGGCAACCACCGATATACCAGATGCCGAATTGGGACTGACAGGATATGTAATGTTTAGGAAAGATAGAATAGGAAGCAGGGGAGCTGGAGTTATTTTATATATTAAAGAATCTATCCAGGCTTATGAAATAAAATTAGACAGAGAAGCAGATTGCGAAGAAGCTGTTTGGTGTAACATAGTTACGGAAACTCAACGTTAACGGTTGGATTAGTTTATCGAAGTCCAAACATAAGCATAGAAGAGAATGAAAAAATACAAAACGCTATAAGGGAAGTGAGCAAACGGGATTATGGGGGATTTTAACCATGGACATATAAAATGGAAATCTCTACAGGGTATGGTTGGTGAGGACCACAAGTTTTTAGTTTTAGTACAAGATAGTTTCCTTTCTCAACATGTGCTAGAACCAACCAGGGGAGAGAATGTGTTAGACATAGTTTTGTCCTCACAGAATGAATTAGTTGACAATGTCAGGATATGTGAGCCACTGGGGAATAATGATCACAACCAGATACATTTTATCATCAAAGTAAAATCAGAAAGGAATAGTAAAAAGCAGTACAGGAGAAATTTCCACAAAGGAAAATATAAGGACATAAGGAAATATTTAGCAAAGATAGACTGGAATAACACAGTGAAGAATAAGACAGCAACAGTATGCTAGAATATCTTAAAGAGATATGTTGAATGCATCATCGTCAAATTTGTTCCCTTAAAAAAACACGGGAAACGGTCCAAATAGAAACACTTATCGAAAGAAGCCATTACAAAAATTAAGTATAAACAAATGATGTGGAAGTAATATAGACGTACTGGAAATGACGAAGACTACAACATTTATAAAGAAGCACTAAACCAAGCTACAGCTGAAATTAGAAATTCAAAGAGAAGCTATGAACATAAATTAGCTTGTAATATAAAACATGACAGCAAGAGTTTTTATGCGTATGTTCGAAGCAAACAGAAAGTTCAGGATAAGGTCGGTCCTCTAGAAGATAGTGCTGGAAATATAATATCAGAAGGATTCTTAATGGCAGAAGACCTGAATGAGTATTTTAGTTCAGTGTTTACCAGAGAAGACACTAGTTCACTGCCAGTACCAGAGGCTAAGTTCAAGGGCGCAGAATCAGACTATTTAAGACAGTTAATTGTAACCCCAGAAATGGTAGCTAATAACATTAGGGCTATGAAGGATAATAAATCACCTGGAGTGGATGGTATTCCACCCAAACTACTATTGGAAATTGTAGAACAAATTAGCATACCGCTTGCAACAGTTTTCAACTTGTCATTAGAAGAGGGAGTGGTTCCTTTAGAATGGAAAGAAGCAAACATTATACCGTTATTTAAAAAAGGTTCGAGAAACAAGTCAAATAATTATAGACCAATTAGTTTAACATCGGTGATTTGTAAATTATTAGAAAGACTAATTAAAGATCACATGGTGGATTTTCTTGTTAAACATAACTTGATAAACCCATCTCAACATGAGTTTCTAAAAGCGAGGTAATGCTTAACAAATAAGTTATGTTTTTTGGAAGATATCACTAAGTGGATAGATGATAGATCACAAGTAGATATCATCTACTTAGATTTTCAAAAAGCTTTCGACAAAGTGCCACATCAAAGATTACTGCTTAAACTAAAGGCCCACGGCATAGGAAATGGTATAATTAACTGGATAGAAAAATGGCTGATTGACAGAAGACAACGTGTAGTTGTTGATGAGGAGGCTTCAAACTGGAAATCAGTTTTGAGTGGGGTTCCACAGGGATCAGTATTGGGACCTATATTATTCTTAATATATATAAACGATTTGGATGACGATATAGCTAGCAAGGTGTTGAAATTTGCAGATGATACAAAAGTGTTTAGAAGGATTAAAAGTGATGGAGATAGACAGCATTTACAAGATGATCTTGACAGGTTGATCAAATGGTCTGAAAAGTGGCAAATGTTGTTCAATTTTTGGAAATGTAAATGCCTTCACACAGGACATGGGAACGAATATGTAGAATATACAATGGGGGGAACTGTACTAACTACTACTGTAAAAGAAAAAGACAATTAGTGCTGACATGAAGGTTTCAGAGCAGTTTGGAATTGCAGCTTCAAAAGGAAATCAAATCCTTGGATTGATTAGGCGAAATATAGCATATAAAGAAAAAGAACTAATAATACCGCTATACAAAACAATAGTTAGGCCTCATTTAGAATATTGTATACAAGCGTGGAGGCCATACCGCAAGAAGGACAGATATGCTAGAAAGAGTACAGAGGAGAGCAACTAAAATGATACCAAAACTGAGGGATCTTAGTTATGAAAAACGCCTAAAAGAATGTGGTTTAACAACACTAGAGACCAGGAGATTGAGAGGAGATCAGATAGAAGTGTTTAAAATATTGAATGGTTATGAAAATATTGATAGAAATATGTTTTTTTCAGTTAAGAAAGATAGAAAGACTAGAGGACATGAAGTTACATTAGTAAAGGAGTAGTGTAGATTAGACGTAAGAAAGTTCTCATTTTCACAAAGGACTGTGAATGAATGGAACAGATTATCTGATGATTGTGTGGGTGCTAGTAGTGTGAATATGTTTAAAAATAAAATCGACACATACCTCAGAAGGGCTGGATATATGTAGATAAAAGGGTTGGACTCTCGATAAGCCAACGGGCGTCCTTGTCCACCTGCCATCTAGAGTTAATTCTCTGGATGGCAATCTTGTTAAATCTTGTTAAATCTTGTATTCTCCATTGGGCAAGAACTGTGCCGTGCAGTGTCAGAGGGAAAATGGAGGTTACCAAAACACATGCTTCTCTGTTTGACTGTCAGGCACTTGTTCCGAAGCAAGCAGCTGCACCATGATATTGCACAGGCTTGGCCACTCTGAGGGCTACGATTTTGGCTTAGAGTTGGAAACTGCCCTGGCCAAGGCCCAGGACGAAGTCTCAACCTATCTGACACCCCAAATCGTGACGGGAGAGGGCAACGTCGTATTCCACTGTGAGTTGGACAACTTTAATAAAACCACTACGAATGTGCACCGCAGCAACATTGTCAACAGTCCTGGGGGAATCATGGTGCAGGAGGTCGGGCCTGGGTTCGAGAGCCCTAACGTCCGAACGCTGCCTATCAGCGACAAGTCGCAACAACTTAGCCTGAAAGTCGACACACCAGAAACTCTCCCACTCTTGCACTCAACTTGCGTTGGCCCAAAGTTTCCAGATGGCTCATCTACTAAGATGCAAGAGTACTATGTCTGGCTCTTCAGCAGGTATATTGGACGCAGCGGCAAGCAGCCCGTGCCTGAACTAGGGGGCTTCACCTCAGCAACCGGGACTCTCCCGCCCAGAAAATCAACAGTGGACTACTTCATGCCCATCCATCAACCGATCACTGAAAACACAGTTGTTCGCGAGCTACTGAAGCGCTCGGAGGTAGCCACGGCTGAGGTGGGTCAAAAGTGGGTCCTGAATACATTCGATCTGGGAGCCTGTTTGAAAGCCCTACCCATCATCTGGTAATGACCAGATGAATTCGCCATTTATGTATATTGTATGTGTGTAGAAAAAGTGTACCTTTGTTTATGTATACTCTATGTGTGTAAAGGAAGTGTACCTTTGTTTATGTATACTGTATGTGTGTAGAGGAAGTGTACTTTTGTTTATGTATATTGTCTGTGTGTAGAAAAAGTGTACCTTTGTTTACGTATACTGTATGTGTGTAGAGGAAGTGTACCTTTGTTTATGTATACTGCATGTGTGTAGAGGAAATGTACTTTTGTTTATGTATACTATATGTGTGTAGAAGAAGTGTACCTGTGTTTGTGTATACTGTATGTGTGTAGAAGAAGTGTACCTTTGTTTATGTATACTGTATGTGGGTAGAGGATGTGTACCTTTGTCTATGTATACTGTATGTGTGTAGAGGAAGTGTACCTTTGTTTATGTATACTGTATGTGTGTAGAAGAAGTGTACCTGTGTTTGTGTATACTGTATGTGAGTAGAGGAAGTGTACTTTTGTTTATGTATACTGTATGTGTGTAGAGGAAGTGTACTTTTGTTTATGTATACTGTATGTGTGTAGAAGAAGTGTACCTGTTTTTGTGTATACTGTATGTGTGTAGAAGAAGGGTACCTTTGTTTATGTATACTGTATATGTGTAGAGGATGTGTACCTTTGTTTATGTATACTGTATGTGTGTAGAAGAAGTGTACCTGTGTTTGTGTATACTGTATGTGAGTAGAGGAAGTGTACTTTTGTTTATATATACTGTATGTGTGTAGAGGAAGTGTACATTTGTTTATGTATACTGTATGTGTGTAGAAGAAGTGTACCTGTGTTTGTGTATACAGTATGTGTGTAGAAGAAGTGGACATTTGTTTATGTATACTGTATGTGTGTAGAAGAAGTGTACCTTTTTTTATGTATACTGTATGTATGTATGTACCTTTGTTTATGTATACTGTATGTGTGTAGAGGAAGTGTACCTTTGTTTATGTATATTGTATGTGTGTAGAATAAATGTACCTTTGTTTATGTATACTTCATGTGTGTAGAGGAAGTGTACCTTTGTTTATGTATACGGTATGTGTGTAGAGGAAGTGTACCTTTGTTTATGTATACTGCATGTGTGTAGAAGAAATATACCTTTGTTTATGTATACTGTATGTGTGCAGAGGAAGTGTACCTTTGTTTATGTATACTGTATGTGTGTAGAAGAAGTGTACCTTTGTTTATATATACTGAATGTGTGCAGAGGAAGTGTACCTTTGTTTATGTATACTGTATGTGTGTAGAAGAAGTGTACCTTTGTTTATGTTTACTGTTTTTGTGCAGAGGATGTGTACCTTTGTTTATGTATACCGTATGTGTGTAGAGGAAGTGTACCTTTGTTTATGTATACTGCATGTGTGTAGAAAATGTGTACCTTTGTTTATGTATACTGCATGTGTGTAGAGGAAGTGTACATTTGTTTATATATACTGCATGTGTGTAGAGGAAGTGTACATTTGTTTATGTATACTGTATGTGTGTAGAAGAAGTGTACCTTTGTTTATGTATACTGCATGTGTATAGAGAAAGTGTACCTGTGTCTATGTATACTATATGTGTGCAGAGGAGGTGTACCTTTGTTTATATATACTGCATGTGTGTAGAGAAAGTGTACCTGTGTCTATGTATACTATATGTATGTAGAGGAAGTGTATCTTTGTTTATGTATACTGCATGTGTGTAGAAGAAGTGTACCTTTGTTTATGTATACTGCATGTGTGTAGAGAAAGTGTACATTTGTTTATGTATACTGTATGTGTGTAGAAGACGTGTACCTTTGTTTATGTATACTGCATGTGTGTAGAGAAAGTGTACCTGTGTCTATGTATACTATATGTGTTCAGAGGAAGTGTACCTTTGTTAATGTATACTGCATGTGTGTAGACGAAGTGAACATTTGTTTACGTATACTGCATGTGTGTAGAGGAAGTGTACATTTGTTTATGTATACTGCATGTGTGTAGAGGAAGTGTACCTTTGTTTATGTATACTGTATGTGTGCAGAGGAAGTATACCTTTGGTGATACTAGTTATCAGTAATCAAAGTCATTACTAAATAACTATACCCAAACATGTAAATCAGTTTACATCGAAGGATGCATAATTCTCTTTCCCATATCATGGTACAATTATAAATTGAAAGTATTGCTTTATAATGTATAAAATAAAGGTTGGAACTTACCCAACAGCATGTGGTGTTACTATAACATTAAACGTTGGCACACTGACTGTGGCAGTTGGTGGCAGTTATTCCCGCCCACTGACCACACGTGACCACTGTGCCTTGAGTAAAATTTAGATTTAAACAACTCAGTACTTACTAATAAGACCAGCAACCTGTAAAGTAAGTAGAACTAGCTACAGGAGAAATAAGTAGAATAATAAATTATTAATGAAATATATTCTCCAAGATTTGTTAAGTTACCCTGGGTACTGCCACGTGTGATGATTTTTTTAACTAGACCACCTGCCAACTACTATACGGGACGACGTGACAGTATTCCATACGTATACGAATACTATATTTAGAATAGGGCGTATATACCTCATCATTGCATGCTACTAAATAGTAATGAGTATATTTTGCTAATTACGTCGCCCGGAGTGACTTAAATTAGAAGTCCCGCTCTGTCATGGCAGTCTTCCGCACTTGTGGCAGTATATATATATATTATATATAGTTAAATTCACACCTTTGGTTCGCTGAAGTAGAATGAGTACGCTATTTACAGATAATTTCACTGAATTTTTCCAGCACATAGCTACACGGTAATTTGTTGAAATCCAAAGACACAGTTTTTTGCAGTTTGCCAAACAAACTTTTATCCGTATATACACACAGCCTGTATGGATATAGATACTAATTCGTTTTTATTCTATAATATTTTTTATCATTATAACTCCTGATCATTGAAACCGTGCACACCGTTTCGACATATGTGAATGTCGAAATCCAGAGTGTTTGTTAAAATAATAATTTACTTCCAACATAACTTAAATCCAGAGATGTTATCTAGTTAGACAAATGGGTATTTCATGACTGTCCTCCCCTCAGACACTATCCATGTTGGTGGACACCGATATCACTAGAAGAGCTTCTTCTTTGTTTGTTGTATCCAGTTCTGGTTGATTGCAGAAGCTTGTTTATTGCACTTAATGACGCTCCCCTGCTGACATCAAATGAGTGTTGGAGCTCTGTCCCAGTGGCTCGTCCCATCAGGGCACTGTTCACCCCTTGAGTGGAGTAGTGGATGTGATAATTACCCTAACAAATAGGGCAGTATATTATTTCAGGCCTCTGTCCAGCAGCAATTATAGGGTTAGAATTTGATGAAGTCCTCAGATCAAACTCAGTCTAAGATGGTGTGAGATATAGCTCCTGCCTGGTGCAAGGATTAATGGATAATTGGATTAACGGTTTTCAACTTCTACAGGTGATTGCAATTGTACCAGCATTTCCAACACAAATACCACCCGCACACACGCACGCACGCACGTGCGCGCACACGCACACACACGCACGCACACGCACACGCACACACACACGCACACACACGCACACAATGAATATGCACACATTGGTATAACGTTGGCCCTACATAAATACCACACAAACGTGTAACATGACGCTTGTAGAGTTTCACTGTACAGTAAAAACGCGAAAAAGTGTATATAATTACAAAGGTTTGGTCTCCGTAATATAGCGTCTTCTGTATTGTCGGTAGTTTTGAAAAAGTTGTCCCATCCATATTTTGTCCTTGTAACTATTGCCTAAGAAAAGATACGACATATAATGTAACAATAAAAGTGTTTATTTAAAATAGGCAATTTGACGCAACTGTCTGGCAAATATGAAAGACTTTAGTGTATGCTACATTGTTTTATTGTGTTGGTTGAAATAGTGGTACAAATTGGTGCAATCTCCGTAATGGATTTGAACCGCACATGACACGGGGAAACCTTTATGTGAATAAACAAGATGCATTACCATGGCAATTGAGATTTATTAACATTTTAATTAAAAGAAAAATATTATCCTAATTACAGCCGGTACTTCTGCAGACATCGTCAAAGTTGACTTTGAAAATTGTGGCAAAACCCGTTACGGAGATGACGCTTTCTTTTCAGGATATTTTTCCAAGGAAAATCTACAGCTGTATTTGTTTTACTTGGCTATTTGATATGTTATTCATCCTAGGAAACTATAGTATTTGGCATATTAATCGATTTCCTGTTGCAACGCAATAATGCGCAATTGCGGATAGCGGGTTGTTTTTCATCTCCGTAACGCATCATCTCCGTAACGCTTCGCTCTTGGAAACCGGATAACCAGAAGACCAGTACTGTCTCTGGCCGTTTCAGTGTAGAAAAACCATTACTGTCAGCAGTTTGACAGTTTATTGATTTTAACTAGTTGTCGTACCTGTAGTAAAATGGAAAGTGAGAGTTTGCCATCCTAATGCAGTGATGCTATATTTAATTTATAGTGAAACGATCGATATACCACTTCTCTGTTACACGTATACCAACAATATAATTAGAATAATGATACTTTAACACAAGTAGTAAGGCGCCGGAACCGGGGGGGGGGGCTTTTGGGAGGGGGTATTTTGAGGAGGGGGCTGAACCATTTCAATTCAATCCAATAACTAACATTCCGAGAATGGTAGAGGTCTAACCAAAACGAAGACGTAACGTAACGTTAAAGGAACGTATATATTATTAAACAGTCTTTCTTTGTATGTATGTATGTATGTGTGTATGTACGTACGTATCGATATACGTACGTACGTACGTACGTATGCATACAGGCCAGGTTTGTCCTACAACTAGGCCAGTAACCAGGTACAATTTATTAATGTGTGTAGACTAGAAACATCTGGGATTGGTTTGGTCGGTTTGATGTGGGTGAGATTAAAATGTAGGGCATTTGAGGTTTGGTCTAATTTTAGTATTCATAATATTATTATTCATGATTTCAGGATGGATCACATTCCAGTGTACAAGATTGTGGGAGTGCTCCCTAAGATTTTATTTATAGATATAATTACACGTGGTTTTATCTGGACAATTTCTTTTTCTCCCGTGCAAAGCCGAGCAACTAGAACATTCATCTGGGGCAGAGGGGATCTCAAGGATTGCAATTTTCAAAACAGTATTTGAGCGAGCAACTGCCGTGTTTCCCTGAGCAACGCCGGGCAACTCGGCTAGTTATAGATGCTATCTGACTAGCCGAGTTTAATCTATTTTACTGTTTTAATAGCTTGCATGTATACTTGTGTTCCGGCAACGTTAGTGAGATCAAAACGTTTCTAATCAAATCAAAAACTAACGTTCCGGAAACGATAGAAATCGAACAGTTTAAAACCAAACCAAAAACTAACGTCCCGGCAACGTCAGAAATCAAACAGTTTAAAATCAAACCAAAACCTAACGTTCCGGCAACGCTAGAGATCTAACTGCGTAAAATCAAACCAAAAACGAACGTTTCGGCAACGTTAGAGATCTAACAGTTTCAAATCAAACCTAAAACGAACGTTCCAGCAAAGTTAGAGATCTAACTGTTTAACATCAAACTAAAAACGAACGTTCCGGCAACGTTAGAGATCTAACTGTTTAACATCAAACTAAAAACGAACGTTCCGGCAACGTTAGAGATTTAACTGTTTTAAGTCAAACCAAAAAGGAACGTTCCGGCAACGTTAGAGATCTAACTGTTTAACATCAAACTAAAAACGAACGTTCCGGCAAAGTTAGAGATCAAACAATTTCAAATCAAACCAAAAACTAACGTTCCGACAACGTTAGAGATGTAACTGTTTTAAATCAAACAAAAAAGGAACGTTCGGGCAACGTTAGAGATCTAACTGTTTTAAATCATACCAAAAACCAACGTTTCGACAACGTTAGAGATCTAACTGTTTTAAATTAAACCAAAAACTAACGTTCCAGCAACGTGAGAGATATAACTGTTTAAAATCAAACCCAAACCTAACGTTTCGGCAACGTTAGAGATCAAACAGTTTCAAATCAAACCAAAAACTAACGTTCCGACTACGTTAGAGATCTAACTGTTTAAAATCAAACCAAAAACTAACGTCCCGGCAACGTTAGAGATCAAACCGTTTTAAATCAAACCAAAAACGAACGTTCTGGCAACGTTAGAAATCAAGCAGTTTCAAACCAAACCAAAAACTAACGTTCCGGTAACGTTAGAGATCTAACAATAACCAAAATCGAACTGTTCTAACCAAATGCAAACGTTATATTAACGTTTACCTGCTATCTGGGTTAGACCATGACAGATTTTATCAATTTCCCGCATAGGACCTTTTTACTTCCCCAGCACAGACACCGGAAAGGCGGGACCAATGGCATATAGTTCCTCTTCCAAAAGACATAGACGTAGTAGTCGTTGGGTGAATGAAACTGGGCACTTGTGTAGAATCCGGATCCACCTCCATTTCGTCATTATAACTTGAGTTTTGCCAACCCACTCCTGACCGAAATGACCATAATGTGGCAGCTGGGCAGTGTTCTCCAAATACCAGGCATCGCGAGTGAGGCAGCTCCTTCCACAATCTATGGAACATATCGTGGCGATACAATGGACACCGAACATCCAACAACATCCACATCGTACGTCCGGCAGACATTGTACCAATCCCCCAAACCAATCAACGCACTGAGAGAAAGAAAGGCCCTAAAAGAGGAAATACCTGTATGATACCCGGAACGCCTCACAGGGAGGAAAGGGGAGTTAGCATCAAAGAGGAAAGGAACAGTTGCAGAAGATAAAGAAATCTGAAAAACAGCAAAAAGCATTAGCAAACATCAAGAACGTCAAGGGTGATGAAGCAATAGCGAACCCCAAAGCTGAACCTAGCCACAAGAAACAAAAGTGGTCAAGGTGGTTACAGCATGGTGACACTGATGAGTAGGAGGAGGGCTGTGCTTGTGTTGTGCCTCGCTGTACTCTCAATGCAAACCGAATGAGAGCTGGCCACGCTGTGTCTCTTGTGATCGGTGGGCCCACGATGCATGCAGCGGCGTCCATGACGTTGACGAACATGCGTTTGTATGTGCATGATCTGTGCAAAACATCCTAAAGTCGACACAAACCACTTGCAGTTCGTCTTTGTTGAGTTATTTAATGACAGCGAGGTACGTTTGACTTGCCTTTAGTTACACTAAGAATGTTTACCATTTTAATTAATGCAATTATACGTTGTTTGCCCTGCAATTAGCAGGCCTATGGTGCGCGCAGCGGGCATCGATGACGAACGTTCTTTTGTATGTGATCTGTGCAAAACAGTTTAAAGTCAACAACAACCAATTACACGTTCATGTATGTTGAGTTATGTAAGGGCATCTAGGTATATCTAATTTGCTATTAGTTACATTAAGAATGTTTAGCATATTAGTTGACTCAGTCACCATTACAGTTATTGCTATAATCAAACTCGAATGCAACACGTTTTATGTATGCATCCGCTGAACAGTAATACTTGATTCACTGATGTTTAAGAAGTGCTATTTATGATATTTATTTAATTTATTTTACCACATCACGATTTCGTCTACATTCCGTTTTCGTTCATTTTTTTAGCTTGGTTGGTTGGCTTTTGATGTCACACAAAGAGTGCATATCCACTTTGCCCAGGGGTGGGGTAAAGTTGACATATTTCAGACGGTGCACTTTAAGCGTTGCAGCATCTCAACATATCAATTTGATGGAACGGAACTGGTTTCATCTTTTAGATGAGTTCTGTAGTGAGTTTCGGTAACACTTGTTTGCTTATGGGGCCGCTTTGCCCCGATCTCCCGTACGTGTAATTCTTCCAGGCAGTTGCGAGGGGAGAGTGCTGCCATCTCACGGTGCCTGGATAATCGAGGATATATGTATACGCCCGGGGTGCCAGGGTGGCACTCAGCTGATTTTGTTTCTAAATAATAATAAAAAGTTTCAATAATACCTTAAAAACGTAGTTTCGTACTCGATTTCAATGTTTCGCCTAAAAAAGACCTGTTGGCGGCGCCACGCTATGGGCTGGGGAACATTCTTAGCTGCTGATTAGAGCAAGTGGTGCCACGTAGTGGTGGCGTAGTTATCAGAAGAGAATATGGCGGACTTTTCAAGTTGGGATTTGAAGCAAATAAAACAAGACGTAATTGTTGAAAACAGAGAATGTTCTCAGCGTGGCCTATTGCACAGTGCAAAGTGGTATGCATATGGAAATAAATGGCACAAATAGAAAAACAAGTAACATAATAGATGCGTTTAAATTATAATATTGTTCTTATTATCGCTCAGATGACATGTCTACACCGTCAGGCGTCACCGCACCCAACACTGTCAACAGTGTGACTGTCTACAGTGTACACTATACTTTAGTCTAACCATTCCATTCTTCCCCTGTGTAATCACTACTGGTAGTATTGCATTGTTTTTGTAATTGTTTCCAGTACTTGGCAACGATCAATTAAAGGAAATATAAACAAGGCATTAGTTATAATCCGTTTTCCATCTGTACACAAAGTTTAACATTGTATGTAACATTCGAGAACATTAAAAAATACAGAAAAATACATTTGTAGCATAAATTCGATTTTAAACCCGTCTGTGTAAAATTCGATTTTAAACCCGTCTGTGTAGCGATTCCCGCGGAAAATAACAATTTAATGAGCTAGGTGATCACGTGGTATCGTAACATATGACCCACAATCGCAGCAGGCCGACCCTTTCCATGCATTCAGAGCATGTTTACAAGGATAGTTTTTGGGTCGAAATGAGCGTCAGAATGAGGCATTGTTTGTAAATATTTTTGTAGTAATTGTTTATTCGCCACAAAAATGAAAATATGCATGGTAATTATATATAACAATGTTTCTAAATTATATTTATCCAGACAGATCAACATATGTTTTCATATATATAATTACAATATATTACCGTACAATATATATATACAATTAATAAATTATATATCCATTACATTATATTTGTTTGGATAAATAAAATTTAGATCGAAACATCGTTATATAATTCCCATATTTAAATTTTTGTGGCGAATAAATAGTTATTACACAATTTTTTTAAATATTTAAAAACTGCATCATAGTATAAAAATGATTTGGTTGATATTACTTTGTGAAAACATAAAAAAGTGTAAAGAAAATCATTGGTTTGGTGTTGGGATTGAACCGGCGTCGCCCAATTGCAAAATAAATGCCACGTAACCAACTCGTTTACCAACTGAGCTAGCAGGACCGACAGAAATTCGCTGACTGATTTAAGTTGTTATGATAAATTGTACAACTCCTCCTTCATACATTGATATTCTAGTGATATTATGATATTATACACGTTACTTTCTGTAGCTGGATACGATATATGTTTGCTATGTATGTTTATTGGTGTAGATTATCTCCCGTTGGTTGCATCTAATATAATTATTCTAAAAACGAGCCCAAGCTTGGCGAAACCTAGTCTACTTGTAGACCCATTCGCATTCATTGTTTTGATTAAAATTGGATTCATGTGGAACCTTAAGATAACTGCTTGTTCCTCTACGATGACTAGTGTTTGTATTACATCGGAATATCGCACAATAACAAATTTTGACGCTCGTTTCGACCCAAAAGCTATCCTTGTAAACATGCTCTGAATGCATGGGAAGGGTCGGCCTGATGCGAGTATGGGTCATATGTGACGTCACATCTCGGCATCCCGAAAAGCGCGCCAAAAATATGCATATTCGAAAATGTCCGGATGCTTAGCATAAAATAAAACTTTTTTTTGGGCTTGGTGGTCATGGAAGTAGATAGCAGGATGTAATATAATATGATTTCAAGCATTATATGTTTTTATTCCCTTTAACTGGTTAGTTTGCATAGCCATAGTCTTAGACTTAGTCTTGGGCTTGGAAGTTGGAGGGTTAGCCTAGGCCTCATGCAACTGTAAGTGTAACTTCAACTTGTAAGTATAGGGTTATAGGGAGTAGTGTCAAGTGGGGCACGGTGGTCGAGCGATCAGAGTGCCGGACTGTTGATCAGAGGAACCAGTGACAATCGATCGGGACTGGTATCGGCCACCGTATCAACATTTTGACAGTTTCGGGTACTTGTATAGAATCCGGACCCATCTCAATTTCATCGTTATAACTTGAGTTTTGCCTAACTTTGATATGTCACAGCATTAATTCCATCATTCAACATCATCCCAGGCATATTTATGTTTAAGAATATCGTGTCTTAGAACACTTTTGAGGCATAAATAGTGCCCCGGTTTGCAACAACACACGCTGATATATCGCTCATTTTATGAGCGCGATGTGGTAATGCATGTCCACAGCGATTCACACTAGCACAAACCGGGTCGCTATTTGGACTTCAAAAATGCCCTAAGACACAATATTTTCGTAATATAAATATGCCTGGGATGATGTTGAATTATGGAACTAATGCACTGAGGTATCAAAATTAGGCAAAACTCAAGTTATAACGGCGAAATCGAGGTGGATCCGGATTCTACACAAGTGCCCAGTTTCGTTCACCCAATGACTACTATGTCTGTGTCTTTCGGAAGAGGCACTATATGCCATTAGTCCCGTCTTTCTGGTGTCTGTGCAGGGGAAGTAAAAGGGTCCTAGGAAAATAAAAAAACCTGGTCATGATCCCACTGAGCTGGGATCTCATTCTCTAAACTCCCATCGGCATCAATGCCAAAATAATCAACCAAGTGATTCTAACCATCCATGGAAAGAATAAAAGAAGAATATAATGATTCAGCACTGTTGCTTCCACAGCCAGGAGACTGAGGCGATCAAACTTGCTTGGTCACATCGGCAGGAAACTTTGGTCGCATCGGTGGGATAATTTAGTTGCTTTGACAGTGAATTTGATCACATCAGCAGCATTTTTGAAAGAAATTTCGCCAAAGTGATAATGCCATTGAAGAGGTATTAATTTATTGCCTGTATGACGTAGAACCCACTCAACTAATCAGTCTTTTCAGAACAATATTGCTAAGATTGGTTTAAGATCTGAAACATCATGACCATCACCATTGTAATGTAACAATGTACCTACCACAAATTAATGTTTTTTATATTATGTCTGTTAACAGGGCAGCTGAGATTGCATATGCATTAGATCAGATCAAATTACCACAGCCGGTGTCACAGGAAGAATATTCACAGGTACAGTATACATACACCCACATTATGCATACATACAGTATACATAAACACATATACACTTCCTCTACACACATACAGTATACATAAACAAAGGTACACTTCCTCTACACACATACAATATTCATAAACAAAGGTACACTTCCTCTACACACATACAGTATACATAAACAAAGGTACACTTCCTCTACACACATACAGTATACATAAGCAAAAGTACACTTCTTCTACACACATACAGTATACATAAACAAAGGTACACTTCCTCTACACACATACAATATTCATAAACAAAGGTACACTTCCTCTACACACATACAGTATACATAAACAAAGGTACACTTCCTCTGCATACATACAGTATACATAAACAAAGGTACACTTCCTCTACACACATACAGTATACATAAACAAAGGTACACTTTCTCTACACACATACTGTATACGTAAACAAAGGTACACTTCTACACACATACTGTATACATAAACAAAGGACACTTCCTCTACACACATACAGTATACATAAACAAGGGTACACTTCCTCTACACACATACAGTATACATAAACAAAAGTACACTTCCTCTACACACATACAGTATACATAAACAAAGGTACACTTCCTCTACACACATACAATATTCATAAACAAAGGTACACTTCCTCTACACACATACAGTATACATAAACAAAGGTACACTTCCTCTACACACATACAGTATACATAAGCAAAAGTACACTTCTTCTACACACATACAGTATACATAAACAAAGGTACACTTCCTCTACACACATACAATATTCATAAACAAAGGTACACTTCCTCTACACACATACAGTATACATAAACAAAGGTACACTTCCTCTGCATACATACAGTATACATAAACAAAGGTACACTTCCTCTACACACATACAGTATACATAAACAAAGGTACACTTTCTCTACACACATACTGTATACGTAAACAAAGGTACACTTCTACACACATACTGTATACATAAACAAAGGACACTTCCTCTACACACATACAGTATACATAAACAAGGGTACACTTCCTCTACACACATACAGTATACATAAACAAAAGTACACTTCCTCTACACACATACAGTATACATAAACAAAGGTACACTTCCTCTACACACATGCAGTATACATAAACAAAGGTACACTTCCTCTACACACATGCAGTATACATAAACAAAGGTCCACTTCCTCTACACACATACAGTATACATAAACAAAGGTACACTTCCTCTACACACATACAGTATACATAAACAAAGGTACACTTCCTCTGCACACATACAGTATACATAAACAAAGGTACACTTCCTGTACACACATACAGTATACATAAACAAAGGTACACTTTCTCTACACACATACAGTATACATAAACAAAGGTACACTTTCTCTACACACATACTGTATACGTAAACAAAGGTACACTTCTACACACATACTGTATACATAAACAAAGGACACTTCCTCTACACACATACAGTATACATAAACAAGGGTACACTTCCTCTACACACATACAGTATACATAAACAAAGGTACACTTCCTCTACATATACATACAGTATACATAAACAAAGGTACACTTCCTCTACACACATACAGTATACATAAACAAAGGTACACTTCCTCTACACACATACAGTATACATAAACAAAGGTACACTTCCTCTACATACATGCAGTATACATAAACAAAGGTACACTTCCTCTACACACATACTGTATACATAAACAAAGGTCCACTTCCTCTACACACATACAGTATACATAAACAAAGGTACACTTCCTCTACACACATACAATATTCATAAACAAAGGTACACTTTCTCTATACACATACAGTATACATAAACAAAGGTACACTTCCTCTGCACACATACAGTATACATAAACAAAGGTACACTTCCTCTAAACACATACAGTATACATAAACAAAGGTACACTTTCTCTACACACATACTGTATACGTAAACAAAGGTACACTTCCTCTACATATACATACAGTATACATAAACAAAGGTACACTTCCTCTACACACATACAGTATACATAAACAAAGGTACACTTCCTCTACACACGTACAGTATACATAAACAAAGGTACACTTCCTCTACACACATACAGTATACATAAACAAATGTACACTTCCTCTACACACATGCAGTATACATAAACAAAGGTACACTTCGTCTACACACATACTGTATACACAAACAAAGGTCCACTTCCTCTACACACATACAGTATACATAAACAAAGGTACACTTCCTTTACACACATACAGTATACATAAACAAAGGTACACTTCCTCTATACACATACTGTATACAGATAAGGAGTAATATTTCTAGAATCTATCAAAAAGAAAGGCGAGATTGACTAATCTAGTTAAACAAATAAATAAAATCAACGTGATCCATTGCACGCGTTCATTACAGGGCTTTTGTTACACTTAAGTTCTAATTCAGAATATTAACCGATGCACCCTGCACCACACTTAGCCACAGGTACAATTAGATTCAGAATAATATTTATCCTGTGTACATTGTAACATATAATACCCTTGTAACTAATAAATCATATAAACAAGAAATCATCTACAAACATAGTCTGTTGAACAAAATGTATACAATGCAAATAATTTAAAAATAAAATAACAGGTTAATGTATGGGACAGGAGACTTTAAGCCAGAGCACAGTTGCTGTTTTACTTTGCTTTGTAGATTACAGATTTTTAAATAAATATTTGTAGGTGCTTGTTATTCTTATTGCCAGGACTTCCTGGCAGAGTATGATCTGTATACTCTGGCAAAGTGCTACTTTGACTTGAGGGAGTACGACAGGGCAGCCCACCTCCTACAGGGCTGCACTAGTGCCAAGGTCTACTTCCTCTGCATGTATTCCCAGTACCTGGCTGGTGAGAAGAAGAGACTAGACAATGCATCAGACTCTATAGGTAATCACTCATTTGTAGAAGCATGTAGCACAGTAGATGGAGCATCTGATTCTCAACCGAGAGAACCTGGGTTCATATCCTGTGCTGCTGTTTTGAACCTTACGCAAGTTCGTTCACTCAACGTTGCTCCAGTTCACTCAGCTGTGTGTATGAGTACCTGGCTATACTAGTGGATATTTGTGTACGAATAGTCATGTGCAGTAATTACAGTGTGGCTGGATGTTTCCCAGGGAAATCGAGATGGTGTTCGATTGAACAGGTCTGCCATGGAGTAAAGTGTAAAAGCGCTTTGGGTAATCCTAAGGATTGGAAACTGCTATATAAGAACTTTCCTTTACCATTTTTACATTAAAGTGACGTTCTGTTACCTGTCCTCTCGAGCCATGGATGTTACATTATTCAACTATCCCTGGTTACACAGATATATGAACATTCACTAAATCAATTGTACTTTGCCCTATTTGCTGGTCTTGGTTGTGGGAATTTCCAAACATCAAAGGGCATTTCCGGGAATGTGTGGTTCTGCCAAATACAGACGGTGTTTGTTGTTTGAATGTTTTGTATTCAGTTTGAACATTTTGTATGTTAAATTCACAAACCTTGCTTCAGGCTTATTAAATGCAGTCAGACATTTTTGGCAACACTCAGTTATCCTGCATTACATGTGTAAATGGGTTTTTATGTGAATAACGGATAAATAAAAAATGAGTTCTCTGTAAAATTATAAAATTTCACAATCGTTGTAAGGGTCCGGGTGGGTGTGGGTTAGTACTAGTTTATTTAATTTTGTGTGAGATACATTGACAAACATGTTTTATGTGTTTTCATTGCAGGTCCTCAGGATAACATTGACCTGGAAAGAATGAAATCTCTACGGAGAGATTTCCACAGTAAATACAAGACTAGTGGTCTTGATGGCTATTCTCTCTACCTGTGAGTAATGTCCTTAATTATTTTAGACAGGCAGGTGTGAGTTAGATAAAGGACCTAACTAACTTAATTGAATTTGACGTAACTTAACAGGACGTAAGTAATCTATAATACATGTTTATATTTAATTATTGATTTCCTAATTTAGGAGCATTTTAAGTCTGTCTCGATCAAGGTGTTGCAAGTAGTTTCTACAAATAAAAAGAATTGTTTTAATTTCAACTGGTCTTCAATTAGTAATAATCAATATCTAATTATGCTGTTTTTAAGTGTGCTGCATATTTTGTATGGATGCTAAGCTAATTGGCGTGTTTTTGAACGCCCTATAGATATGGCATCGTACTGAAGAAACTTGATCTACTGAAGGATGCCGTTACAATGTTGACCGAATCTGTCCACAAAACCCCTCTACACTGGGGAGCCTGGCTCGAGCTCTCTCTGCTCATCACCGACAAGGACACGGTCAGTGTCTGCCTCTTACTAAACATGTCAGGGGACCGTGTCACTAAGATAAAGAACTCATACGGAAAATACGTCATTAAACAGAATCCATCATTAAATTTAAGGGGTTTATAAAAATACAAAACTCTGCTGCCACATCACAGGTGACACAATTCCTATGCAACACCAGCAAAAGCGTCCCAGTGGCGCACCCTGGTGTTGGCAGTAGACATGATCACTGTTAAGAAGCAAAGTTTAAGACCAAAATCGAGTTGAAGAGCTCGTAAGAATGTTAGTGAAACGGTACCTAGAAGTCACTGAAACTAGAATGTACCCACCAACGGGACTTCTCAATTCTACGCAGCTCTCTCACACTTCCTATAGTATACAGCTTTGGTGAACAACATAATGTTTATTCCTTGGCTGCTATTTACATAATACATTCAATTTGTATTATCATATTCTGTGCAAATGAATACATTGATCATATGTACACTGTCATTTTACCATTCACTGTCCTTTATGTGACATTGGATTTTATAGTGTCAGTGAGTCCAAGGAGAAATGTATGCAAGTATTGCGTTACTTAAATAAAATGTTGGTGTACTGTTTGGTGGGTGTGATAACTAATAACTACATTTTTGTGGCTAGAGCATCAGTATCTCAATAGAGAAAACCTCGGTTTGAGTCCTATTTCTCCCATCTCGATGCTTTAGTAATTTGTTTCACAGCGCATTGTGTCAGTTGACTTAGCTTTGTAAATGAGCACCTGGCTATATATGTCTAAATAAATCGACTTCTTGCAGTACTTACCATATAACTGAATACTTCCCAGAGAAATCAAGTGGGTAGTTGGAATGAAAAGATCTTCCAGTGGTGAGATATAAGGTGCACTGCACAGATCAGTGCACCGGATACCACATTTTACAAGAACTTTGACCTTTTTGCTGCCTGCAGTTGGCTGGTCTGTCACTGCCCGACCACTGGATCAAGCAGTTGTTTCTCGCCCACACCTACCTTGAGCTACAGATGAATGAGGAGGCCCTGAAGATGTACGAGAGTGCAGACAAGTGTGGCCTTGCCTGCAGCACCTACATCATGTCACAGAAGGCCCTTGCATACCACAACCTAAGAGGTATGTTACATCATGTCTCAGAAGGCCCTTGCATACAACAACCTAAGAGGTATGTTACATCTTGTCACAGAAGGCCCTGGCATACCACAACCTAAGAGGTATGTTACATCATGTCACAGAAGGCCCTGGCGTACCACAACCTAAGAGGTATGTTACATCTTGTCACAGAAAGCCCTGTCGTACCACAGCCTAAGAGGTATGTTACATCATGTCACAGAAAGCCCTTGTGTACCACAACCTAAGAGGTATGTTACATCATGTCTCAGAAGGCCCTGGTGTACCACAACCTAAGAGGTATGTTACATCATGTCTCAGAAGGCCCTTGCGTACCACAACCTAAGAGGTATGTTACATCATGTCTCAGAAGGCCCTGGTGTACCACAACCTAAGAGGTATGTTACATCATGTCTCAGAAGGCCCTTCCATACAATAACCTAAGAGGTATGTTACATCATGTCACAGAAGGCCCTGGCATACCACAACCTAAGAGGTATGTTACATCATGTCTCAGAAGGCCCTTGCATACAACAACCTAAGAGGTATGTTACATCATGTCACAGAAGGCCCTGGCGTACTACAACCTAAGAGGTATATTACATCATGTCACAGAAGGCCCTGGCGTACCACAAGCTAAGAGGTATGTTACATCATGTCACAGAAGGCCCTGGCATACCACAAGCTAAGAGGTATGTTACATCATGTCTCAGAAGGCCCTGGCATACCACAAGCTAAGAGGTATGTTACATCATGTCTCAGAAGGCCCTGGCGTACCACAACCTAAGAGGTATGTTACATCATGTCTCAGAAGGCCCTGGTGTACCACAACCTAAGAGGTATGTTACATCATGTCACAGAAGGCCCTGGCGTACCACAACCTAAGAGGTATGTTACATCATGTCTCAGAAGGCCCTGGTGTACCACAACCTAAGAGGTATGTTACATCATGTCTCAGAAGGCCCTTGCGTACCACAACCTAAGAGGTATGTTACATCATGTCTCAGAAGGCCCTGGTGTACCACAACCTAAGAGGTATGTTACATCATGTCTCAGAAGGCCCTGGTGTACCACAGCCTAAGAGGTATGTTACATCATGTCACAGAAAGCCCTTGCGTACCACAACCTAAGAGGTATGTTACATCATGTCATAGAAGGCCCTGGCGTACCACAGCCTAAGAGGTATGTTACATCATGTCTCAGAAGGCCCTGGTGTACCACAACCTAAGAGGTATGTTACATCATGTCTCAGAAGGCCCTTGCGTACCACAACCTAAGAGGTATGTTACATCATGTCTCAGAAGGCCCTGGTGTACCACAACCTAAGAGATATGTTACATCATGTCTCAGAAGGCCCTTCCATACAATAACCTAAGAGGTATGTTACATCATGTCACAGAAGGCCCTGGCATACCACAACCTAAGAGGTATGTTACATCATGTCTCAGAAGGCCCTTGCATACAACAACCTAAGAGGTATGTTACATCATGTCACAGAAGGCCCTGGCGTACTACAACCTAAGAGGTATATTACATCATGTCACAGAAGGCCCTGGCGTACCACAAGCTAAGAGGTATGTTACATCATGTCACAGAAGGCCCTGGCATACCACAAGCTAAGAGGTATGTTACATCATGTCTCAGAAGGCCCTGGCATACCACAAGCTAAGAGGTATGTTACATCATGTCTCAGAAGGCCCTGGCGTACCACAACCTAAGAGGTATGTTACATCATGTCTCAGAAGGCCCTGGTGTACCACAACCTAAGAGGTATGTTACATCATGTCACAGAAGGCCCTGGCGTACCACAACCTAAGAGGTATGTTACATCATGTCTCAGAAGGCCCTGGTGTACCACAACCTAAGAGGTATGTTACATCATGTCTCAGAAGGCCCTTGCGTACCACAACCTAAGAGGTATGTTACATCATGTCTCAGAAGGCCCTGGTGTACCACAACCTAAGAGGTATGTTACATCATGTCTCAGAAGGCCCTTGCATACAATAACCTAAGAGGTATGTTACATCATGTCACAGAAGGCCCTGGCGTACCACAACCTAAGAGGTATGTTACATCATGTCTCAGAAGGCCCTGGTGTACCACAACCTAAGAGGTATGTTACATCATGTCTCAGAAGGCCCTTGCATACAACAACCTAAGAGGTATGTTACATCATGTCACAGAAGGCCCTGGCGTACCACAACCTAAGAGGTATATTACATCATGTCACAGAAGGCCCTGGCGTACCACAAGCTAAGAGGTATGTTACATCATGTCACAGAAGGCCCTGGCATACCACAAGCTAAGAGGTATGTTACATCATGTCTCAGAAGGCCCTGGCATACCACAAGCTAAGAGGTATGTTACATCATGTCTCAGAAGGCCCTGGTGTACCACAGCCTAAGAGGTATGTTACATCATGTCACAGAAAGCCCTTGCGTACCACAACCTAAGAGGTATGTTACATCATGTCATAGAAGGCCCTGGCGTACCACAGCCTAAGAGGTATGTTACATCATGTCTCAGAAGGCCCTGGCGTACCACAACCTAAGAGGTATGTTACATCATGTCACAGAAGGCCCTGGCGTACCACAACGTAAGAGGTATGTTACATCATGTCACAGAAGGCCCTGGCGTACAAAAGCTAAGAGGTATGTTACATCATGTCACAGAAGGGCCTTGCATACCACAACCTAAGAGGTATTTTACATCATGTCACAGAAGGCCCTGGCATACCACAACCTAAGAGGTATATTACATCATGTCATAGAAGGCCCTGGCGTACCACAACCTAAGAGGTATGTTACATCATGTCTCAGAAGGCCCTGGTGTACCACAACCTAAGAGGTATGTTACATCATGTCTCAGAAGGCCCTTGCATACAATAACCTAAGAGGTATGTTACATCATGTCTCAGAAGGCCCTGGCATACCACAACCTAAGAGGTATGTTACATCATGTCATAGAAGGCCCTGGTGTACCACAACCTAAGAGGTATGTTACATCATGTCATAGAAGGCCCTGGCGTACCACAACCTAAGAGGTATGTTACATCATGTCATAGAAGGCCCTGGCGTACCACAACCTAAGAAGTATGTTACATCATGTCACAGAAGGCCCTTGCGTACCACAAGCTAAGAGGTATGTTACATCATGTCACAGAAGACCCTGGCATACCACAACCTAAGAGGTATGTTACATCATGTCACAGAAGGCCCTTGCGTACCACAACGTAAGAGGTATGTTACATCATGTCTCAGAAGGCCCTGGCGTACCACAACCTAAGAGGTATGTTACATCATGTCACAGAAGGCCCTTGCGTACCACAACGTAAGAGGTATGTTACATCATGTCTCAGAAGGCCCTGGCATACCACAACCTAAGAGGTATGTTACATCATGTCTCAGAAGGCCCTGGCGTACCACAAGCTAAGAGGTATGTTACATCATGTCATAGAAGGCCCTTGCATACCACAAACAGAACAGCTGGGAGAGATTCTTGGGATCTCCAAACTGTCCGTCTATAGGGCAGTCGAATATGGAGAGTTGGTCACATTATCACAAATGCATTAAACTTTACATCCATACTGTCACCATTAGCTGCAATTGTGTTCTTTACGCTACTACAATATTTGTTAATGCTCTTTGTACTTGTGTGATTCGCAAAGAATACATGAAATAAATATGCATTGTTTGAAGGTTATCTGAGCTATGGACATTGTGAAAATGTCATATCTAGGTAAGATGGCATAAAGTGAAATCTCAAACAAACTATAAAAAAACCACAACACAAACTATGCTAACAAGATTAGCTAGTGTAGACGTAATATATTCACACATATGTTGGCGCAGTACATCACTCTATATATCATTACTATTGATCGATGCACTAACAAATGTGTTGCAAATATTTCTTGTTTTAATATTTCAGATGTTGACCTTGCAGTTGAATCGTTTGCAAAACTGCAGAAATTTGACCCGTACCGGATTGAAAACATGGACACGTACTCCAATTTACTCTATGTGAAGGCGAGTGCTCATTCACTCTTGTTTATTATAGTTACATTACATGGCTCTTGTTGTTTACTTGATGTGACCAGTTTAAACAGGCTAAATTAGGTTGGACTACTATACGGTAGCTATATGGCGTAGATACTAGGCAGATGGCTGATAAACAACAAGATAAATGATATATAAGTTTGTGAAATCAACTGGGTGAGAAGAATAGTGTGAATGTAGACAGGCAGCAAATGGAGGAGGAGAGGGAGGAGAGGGAGGAGAGGGAGGAGGTCGGTGGGAAAGAACATGTCAACAAGAAGCTGGTAGGAGGTGATTAAATGGGCTGGAGTGAATGGGAGGAGGATGGTCAGTGAAGAGAACGAAGGAGAAGAGAACGACAACTGAGATGGGAGGACTGTGTGAGGATAAATGTGTTGTCGTTGTGAGAGGAATGAGAGGATGGGGATGGAGATAGCAGTGCAGAAACTGTTACGAGAAACAATTAGATGGGAAAAGAAGGAAAACAACAAATTTAGGACCAGTATCGAGACCATCTTCCCCCGGACTACCAGGAGAAAGAGAAGAGCATTTCTGCCACAACAAAACAGTTAATTTATACCTCTTTTGATTATTTTGTACTTTTCGCAGCCAACAGTATTATAAATAATGACAGTATTAGTAATATGGTTTCTTTTTATGATGACATCAAAGTATATATCTGGAGTGTGTCTGTAATATTTTCTGCACAAGCGACAGAATTTTCCAGAGAATAAGATTACCAGTAGATGTGTCTCGCAGAAATCTTGATATATTGCGGTCCTGATGTGTAGTGGGCTGTGGCTGTTTGTGACAAGTTGTGATTGGTTCAGGAGATGAGGATAGAGTTGGCGACTTTGGCACATCACTGCTGTGACATTGACAAGTACCGGGTGGAAACCTGCTGCATCATAGGTGAGTACTACTGACCACTCAGTGCTGCATCATAGGTGAGTACTACTGACCACTCAATGCTGCATCATAGGTGAGTACTACTGACCACTCAGTGCTGCATCATAGGTGAGTACTACTGACCACTCAATGCTGCATCATAGGTGAGTACTACTGACCACTCAGTGCTGCATCATAGGTGAGTACTACTGACCACTCAGTGCTGCATCATAGGTGAGTACTACTGACCACTCAATGCTGCATCATAGGTGAGTACTACTGACCACTCAATGCTGCATCATAGGTGAGTACTACTGACCACTCAATGAGTCATCATAAGTGAGTACTACTGACCACTCAGTGCTGCATCATAGGTGAGTACTACTGACCACTCAGTGCTGCATCATAGGTGAGTACTACTGACCACTCAGTGCTGCATCATAGGTGAGTACTACTGACCACTCAATGAGTCATCATAGGTGAGTACTACTGACCACTCAGTGCTGCATCATAGGTGAGTACTACTGACCACTCAGTGCTGCATCATAGGTGAGTAATACTGACCACTCAGTGCTGCATCATATGTGAGTACTACTGACCACTCAATGCTGCATCATAGGTGAGTACTACTGACCACTCAAAGCTGCATCATAGGTGAGTACTACTGACCACTCAGTGCTGCATCATAGGTGAGTACTACTGACCACTCAGTGCTGCATCATAGGTGAGTACTACTGACCATTCAGTGCTGCATCATAGGTGAGTACTACTGACCATTCAGTGCTGCATCATAGGTGAGTACTACTGACCACTCAATGCTGCATCATAGGTGAGTACTACTGACCACTCAATGAGTCATCATAGGTGAGTACTACTGACCACTCAATGAGTCATCATAGGTGAGTACTACTGACCACTCAATGCTGCATCATAGGTGAGTACTACTGACCACTCAATGCTGCATCATAGGTGAGTACTACTGACCACTCAATGCTGCATCATAGGTGAGTACTACTGACCACTCAGTGCTGCATCATAGGTGAGTACTACTGACCACTCAGTGCTGCATCATAGGTGAGTACTACTGACCACTCAATGCTGCATCATAGGTGAGTACTACTGACCACTCAATGCTGCATCATAGGTGAGTACTACTGACCACTCAATGCTGCATCATAGGTGAGTACTACTGACCACTCAATGCTGCATCATAGGAGAGTACTACTGACCACTCAATGAGTCATCATAAGTGAGTACTACTGACCACTCAGTGCTGCATCATAGGTGAGTACTACTGACCACTCAGTGCTGCATCATAGGTGAGTACTACTGACCACTCAGTGCTGCATCATAGGTGAGTACTACTGACCACTCAATGAGTCATCATAGGTGAGTACTACTGACCACTCAGTGCTGCATCATAGGTGAGTACTACTGACCACTCAGTGCTGCATCATAGGTGAGTAATACTGACCACTCAGTGCTGCATCATATGTGAGTACTACTGACCACTCAATGCTGCATCATAGGTGAGTACTACTGACCACTCAAAGCTGCATCATAGGTGAGTACTACTGACCACTCAGTGCTGCATCATAGGTGAGTACTACTGACCACTCAGTGCTGCATCATAGGTGAGTACTACTGACCACTCAGTGCTGCATCATAGGTGAGTACTACTGACCATTCAGTGCTGCATCATAGGTGAGTACTACTGACCATTCAGTGCTGCATCATAGGTGAGTACTACTGACCACTCAATGCTGCATCATAGGTGAGTACTACTGACCACTCAATGAGTCATCATAGGTGAGTACTACTGACCACTCAATGAGTCATCATAGGTGAGTACTACTGACCACTCAATGCTGCATCATAGGTGAGTACTACTGACCACTCAATGCTGCATCATAGGTGAGTACTACTGACCACTCAATGCTGCATCATAGGTGAGTACTACTGACCACTCAATGCTGCATCATAGGTGAGTACTACTGACCACTCAATGCTGCATCATAGGTGAGTACTACTGACCACTCAGTGCTGCATCATAGGTGAGTACTACTGACCACTCAATGTTGCATCATAGGTGAGTACTACTGATCACTCAATGCTGCATCATATGTGAGTACTACTGACCACTCAATGAGTACTCTATATTTCTGTGTACTGTCAGTAAGTAATCTGAATTTCCGGGTACTTTCTGTCAGTACCCTGTATTTCACTCTAGCTAATCTTCTGTATTTCAAAGTATGTTCACTGTTTTCAGAGTACATTCTGAAAGTACTCTAAGTTTATTGGTTTATGTCACTTTCAATCTGACAAAAAACAATAGGTTTCGAACTGCAAAAAAAGCTACTAACTAAACTAAATACTGTAGAACAGTTATACTATATTTAGCACACCACACAGTACATACAAAATAATGCTAATAATTTACATATCTGCTGGTTCTTTCCTATTGTGTCATGTACAGTAATAAACCTTAAAAATTTGAAGTAATCATTTACTTATCAGGCCAAAGTTATTGTCATTCTTGCATATTGTTTTATACTGTAACATTAAATCCATTAAACTACATGATTGGTGTACACAAAGAGAACATACAAATACAGTTTGTTTAGGTACACATGCATAATGTACGTAATTGCAAAATTCAACTTACCATATATAATTAGTGTAACATGGAGTCTCTGTAGAAACATTGGAAAGGTGTATGGTGAAAGTAGTAACAATGACATAATACTATGATAATTGGGGCCTGATATAAAGTCAAGGATTACTAACATGTAAGGCATGAAAATCTGCGATTGTCTAGGCCTATGTGTTGTGTGTGTTTCTTGCGCAGGAAACTACTACAGTCTGCGATCACAGCACGAGAAGGCTGTGCTCTACTTCCAGAGGGCGCTCAAGCTCAACCCGAACTACCTGTCCGCCTGGACGCTGATGGGGCATGAATACATGGAGCTGAAGAACACGCCAGCCGCAATACAGGCCTACAGACACGCCATTGGTGGGTTACACTGCATATAGGCTTACAGACACACCATTGGTGGGTTACATTGTATACAATACAGGCCTACAGACACGCCATTGGAGGGTTACACTGCATACAATACAGGCCTACAGACACGCCATTGGTGGGTTACACTGCATACAGGCCTACAAACACGCCATTGGTGGGTTACATTGTATACAATACAGGCCTACAGACACGCCATTGGTGGGTTACACTGCATACAATACAGGCCTACAGACACCCCATTGGTGGGTTACACTGCATACAATGCAGGCCTACAGACACGCCATTGGTGGGTTACATTGTATACAATAAAGGCCTACAGATACGCCATTGGAGGGTTACACTGCATATAGGCTTACAGACACACCATTGGTGGGTTACATTGCATACAATACAGGCCTACAGACACGCCATTGGTGGGTTACATTGTATACAATACAGGCCTACAGACACGCCATTGGAGGGTTACACTGCATACAATACAGGCCTACAGACACGCCATTGGTGGGTTACATTGTATACAATACAGGCCTACAGACACCCCATTGGTGGGTTACACTGCATACAATACAGGCCTACAGACACGCCATTGGTGGGTTACACTGCTTATAGGCTTACAGACACGCCATTGGTGGGTTACACTGCATATATGCTTACAGACACCCCATTGGTGGGTTACACTGCATACAATACAGGCCTACAGACACGCCATTGGTGGGTTACACTGCATATAGGCCTACAGACACGCCATTGGGGGGTTACATTGTATACAATACAGGCCTACAGACACGCCATTGGTGGGTTACACTGCATACATGCCTACAGACACCCCATTCATGGGTTACATTGCATGCAATACAGGCCTACAGACACGCCATTGGTGGGTTACACTGCACAGATGCAGAAGACAGTTTCCAAAAGTATTCGTAGATAATGAATAGGTAATCATGATGCAACTTCAAACAGTTGTTCGCAGTGCTGTGCGTGTTTTCAGTAATTGTAGTCAGTAATTCAGTAGTTACATATAACAGATCTGATCAGTAAATTGTTGATGTAGCTTAGAACAATCGCATAAAACATGTGTAACACTGCAAACAATCAAGACCCAATACAATCTCTAAAACTAGTAAGAACCCGTAAGCAATACAAACTCTAATACCAGTAAGAACCCTTAACCAATACAAACTCTAATACCACTAAGAACCATTAACCAATACAAACTCTAAAACCAGTAAGAACCCTTAACCAATACAATTTGTAACACCAGTAAGAACCCTTAACCAATACAAACTATAAAACCAGTAAGAACCCTTAACCAATACAAGCTGTAATACCAGTAAGAACCCTTAACCAATACAAACTCTAAAACCAATAAGAACCCTTAACCAATGCAAACTCTAATACCAGTAAGAACCCGCAACCAGTACAAAATCTAAGACCAGTAAGAACCCTTAACCAATACAAAATCTAATACCAGTAGGAACCCATAACCAATACAAACTCTAATACCAGTAGGAACCCTTAACCAATACAAACTCTAATACCAGTAAGAACCCTTAACCAATACAAACTCTAAAATCAGTAGGAACTCTTAATCAATAGGGAATTTTGAAAAAATAAGGCATTTTTCTTGCGAAAGGTTGTAGGTGAACCAATGAATGTTTGGCACCCAAGATGCAAAGCATCTAGGAGGGAAACCTTTACATACAGACCTACAGACACGCTCTCAGTTATGGCGTGATTACACAAGACTACACATTATTATATCATCTGTGATGTGGCCTTGCATCATAGATTACACAGTGGTCAGTCGAATGGTTTCTCTTTCAGAGGTGAACCGACGGGACTACCGAGCCTGGTACGGCCTGGGCCAGACTTACGAGATCCTAAAGATGCCCTTCTATTGCCTCTATTACTACAGACAGGCTCAGATGCTCAGGTTTGTGTAGTTATCGTGCAAGGTCTGGTCACTCGCAAATTGGTCACACATAGCGTAAGTTTCGATATCTAACTGGAGCTTTCAAGTTAAAGTATGCTGTTAGTCAGATGTGTAGGTAATTGGGAGTATCGTTATCCTGCTAAGTTTACCTTTTCTTAGAAAATGTCACCAACAGGTTTTGAGACATGATTGAGTAGAACAGAGAATGGCAGCACTAGTGCATCATAAATCATGCAAGTCAATGATGCTGATGAAAACAAACATCATATTTCACTTTTTAACTGAAGTAACACAGGATAGTTAACGAACTGCCCCATATAGTTGATTTAGCAGTGTACTGTGTCTTGCTGTAGGATGAGGCTATTGAAAGAATGAAAGCTGTCATGACCAGTTTTGTGAGGTAGCGTACTGTTGTGTCAATCCATTGGTTGTTTTTCTACTATATATATATTTAAAATAATAGTCAAAAACATAATATATATAATATAAAATTAGGTCTTTTCAACACGTTTCATGTAAGATGACTCATCCAGTGTGCAAGCTCTTCGCTTAGAATTCCCAGTGTCTACCTACTACTATATATATGACACATCTTAATCCATATATGTATGAAAGTTATCTAAAGTGTCATCTCTGTATTAAATTATTATAAACTGAAAGACGCAATGTTTCAGACCAAATGACTCGCGAATGGTGGTTGCGTTAGGAGAAACGTATGAGAAGTTGGAGCGACTCCAGGAGGCAAAGAAATGCTTCTGGAAGGCGCATTCTCTGGGAGACATCGAGGGCATGGCACTCATCAAGCTCGCAAGGTACAGCTGCTCCACTCCAAACATCAAGACAACATGTGACCCATGAACCGGGCATTAAGTCTGCACATGAGTAAAAAAATAACTGCCTAGGTCAGGTCCCATAAATTTTGACTTGCAGAAGTGCTTACCCTATAATCTTACCTTTCAGTGTCCTGCCTATTGTCTTTGATAAATTATCCAGAACTAATCAAATACAAGCTTTTGCAAAGCAACGTATTAAGAAACTACAAACAGAGAGTAAAAATTACCTATTCTCTCAAAACGTCGCTTTTTAAAAGTTTGCTTCAACTTTAGCAATAACTGAAAAAACTATTGACAATATTTCAACAAACGAGGTATAATTGCTTATGAACTGTGGAACCCCAAAATGTACATACTTCAAAATTTTACAACTTAATACCCATTCTGCTGTGGCATGTCACATGTAGGCAAAAGGGCACTTGCACTTTGAACTTGTTTGAATTGCAAAATCCAAATGTAATGTAAATTTCAAGATTTGTAGATAAGTAGAACCTGTCTTGAGTGACCACCTGTCAGCCAAGTATCTTAACACAGGTGGTCGTCCATGGCAAATCAATTAAGATTAAAAAGATGGTCAAGGGAACCGAGAAAGCAGTTGTCCAAGACAGTTTCCACTTATAGATAATTTAACTACCATGTAAACTAGTTATTGTTGTTATTTGTGTGTGGAGCCCAGTCGCTAGAGCATCAGACTCTCAGTTGAGAGAACCCGGGTTTGAACCCTTTACTGCCATTTCGAACGTGCAAATTCATTCACTCTTCATTGGTCCAGTTCACTTAGCTGTTTGAACAAATTCCAAGTTATAGACAGTGGTGGATATTTGTGTGTGAAGTCTTTGGCATTAATTCCGGCATGGCTGAATGCTTCCAAAAAAGTCAAGACGATGTTCGATTGAAAAGATCTGCCAAGGAATAGTGTACAGCTTTTTTAGCACTCCTACGGACTGGACGCTGCATTGTATAATAACTTACCCGTTTTACTGCTATGTGTGTTGCCTTGCAGACTGTATGAGAGATTGAGTGAGGATGACCAGGCTGCTGCAGCCTTCACAGAATACATCATCGAGATGGAGAACCAAGGGGTGAGATCATGCACTCTTCCTATTCTCAATCATTCCAGTAGCAATGGGTCACGTCACGTTATCTCCACAATGCCTAAAGAAATTGATGCCCCTGTGTTAAATGTAACTATTATAATGCATAATTGTCATTGTGTGTCGCACGATGGCACAGTGGTTCGATGTTACTGTGTTGAACCATGGGCAAGTTCTTTCAGTCCACGTCGCTCCAGTTCACTCAGCTGTGTAACTCAATACCGTGCTGTAGACAGTGGTAGATATTTGTGTACTGTGTTTGGTCATTTCAGCATGGCTGAATGCTTCCCTGAGAAGTCGAGATTGTGTTCAAATGAACATTTCTGCCAGGGAGTAAAGTGTAAAGCGCTTTGAGCAGTCCTAAGGATTGGCTCCTGCACTATATGAGAACATCACTTTTTATTTATTAAGGCCAGACACGGCAGGTAAATAGTATTATTTTTTTTAAATCAAATTTGTTCTGCCAAAATATAAAGTAAAAATATATTTAACTTTGTCAACGAGAACTCCCCATTTCCACGACAACAAACAAAATGTCTGCCATTTTGCGCAAATATTGGCAAATTTAGAATTAGTGCTATTCTTTATTGTTATGTTGACAACTCTAAAGATATGTCACATGTGGCGGTGTTTGTAGATGTGTGGCGAGGAGCAGAGTCAGGCGTACAGGTATCTCGCCAACTACCACGTGAAACGAGGCCAGCTGGATGACGCATACACAGCCGCACTCAAGTGTACAGAGTTCACAGAGGTAGGCAATGTAATATGTGGCCCGATGCAACCGTTCAGATCTTAAGGTACATTCTGGTGGTATGGAGTTGTGTGCTCCGTGTTAAAGGGCAACATGTCAGTATTACAATGCTATCAGTGTCCTCTGTGTAAGTCAATTACTTGCAAAGTTATGGGTGATTGAACTGACCCACCCAAAAAAAGGTTTTAGACAGACAACTCTAAAGTTGGGTATTTGTTTCAAATTAAATGCTATTCAATCCAAAACATGCTTCAAACACCTTGACAAGATGATAATTCCAAATTGCATAACTAAAACTAGTTGTAAATTGTTTCTAAAAAAATGCAAAAAGTTCTGAAAATCGATACATTCACTTCTGTGAATGTAGTTTAGGTTTTGTGAAATGTACCTTACATATTAAACCATTGGTGCCTGTGACATATATATAATAATAAGATTTCATAAGATTAACATATAAAGGTACAAGTTCCAGACGGTTCCCACATGAGTCCAAAATGACTTCTTCCAGTCTACTGCGTAGCCTCAACTTGCAGAGGATACAGGCGGTGGACTGGCAGGCGAACAGGAGCTATATGCTTAGTACAGAGTACCATTTATTTAAAATTAACACTTGTATTGTAGACACGCGAGGAGGGCAAGGCTTTGCTGCGACAGATCTCAAGACTTCGCTCTCTCAGCACAAACGGCAACGAACTGCAGGAGTCAGTCTCAGGTAGCCACCACATGACGCAATTGCAGGAGCAGGACGCCAACCCTTCCCATCTGCCCATGCCGCGTATGAATCTTCTCTTTACACCATGATAGCCAAACGATGTGCAAACATTTATTTTATAAGACATTCTGACATTATTCAAACCATATGTAATTGTGCTAACATTCAGCTGCTATTTGAGGTCATCATTCATGTTTTCAACAATCTTGATGATGTTCAGAGTAAAATTATAATATCTTATTTTAAAGGCGTATCCAAATTTGTAAAAAAAAAAAAATATTATGAAACAGTTTACATACAGAGAAAAGTCTGCTATTGTCATGAAGCACTGTAGTAGAGAATAGCCTTTATTCAACAGCAAGGTTGGATGCCTTGGATGTTCAGTTATCCTAATATTAATATGTAATTATGATAATTGTATATTCTAGTAATAATTGTACTAATTTGCAATTTGGCATGTAGGTAAAATATTTACGTCACCCACAGCAATAGACAGTGATAAGATAATTTTTGTCAGAATTTCTGTTCTTACACATTATGCTACTTTCAGTTGATTGTATCTGAATCATGTTGCAACAATTTTAAAATGAATGTTTGTGGCTGACACAAATGAAAGTTAATATGTTATAAACTTTAATGCTTTATTATGTATGAAATAAAAATGCCTGTTATGTAAAAAAAGTGGAATTTGGGAAATAATTGTTTCAATACAACTTGTTTTAGTAGTCGTTCTTTGTCATCAATGAAATAGCTGCATGTTTGCATTAATAACAAATTTAATGTCAATAATGCAAGTTAGTGGCATTGCTGATTGTCGATTATCTCATAACAAACTGTATAAACAAAACATAATTCAACTTTATTCCATTTCTCAGGTAGCATTATTATTACAGTTGGACATTTTAAATTGCAGTGGAACTTGGGAGATTCTCTTGGCTCTCTTCAACCCCACTGAGAAGCTACTACAGTAATACAATAGTAATCATTTTAATAATTTCATGCAATACTCATTAATGGTACAGTTGAATAAATATATCTGTTTAAGTTATAAATAAACATAATAACATAATAATCTTTACATATTTAAATAACATTTAACCATGCACCAGACATAATACATCTCATCTCTACAGAAAAAACAAGTCCTTATTAACTTCACACTGAACCAAAATTTTTGCACATTACCTGGGGCCTGGATGCTACGCAGGCTGCAGACTGACAGAACAGGAGACGTCATGTTTCTGTCTTAAAGGGGAAATGAAACGATTGAACAACCACAGCCCAAACATAAGAACATACCATTTAGAGTACATGTCACCATGATTTGACAAGTACAGCGTCACGGTATATTTTTAATAATTTTTCAAAAGTACCTACTATCGGCACAGGGCGCCGCCATCATGCTCTAGGAGCATGTGGTTGTACATCCGGTTTGATTGGCGAGATGTCTCCCAAAGCTGTATACAGCAATTCGATAGGCGACGCAGCGTAGCTCTCAGAAAAACCGACGAAACGCATACAAACACATAAAAACAGAACAATTTAATGCACTGCGTGGCTACTAGATATACTATAAGTGTTAGTAAGCAACTTTTCACATACTTCCACAGAAGGATTCCAACAGAAAAAAACAAGTTATAGATGATGAATTTGACGTGTTCGCCGGCGGCAAGATTGGCAAAAGTCTGCGGTGGTCACTTTCAAACGCCGATTGCAAGCCTAAATACGAAAGTGACGAGCATAAAAAGACATTGAACGTCGAAACATAATTCTTGGTTAAAGTCACAGGTCCATCTTCAGTCGATTTGTTTACATATAACTATGCACCGATGAAGTAAAATTAAACGAAATCGACCTGGAAACAGCTGCATTTCATTTCCCCTTTAAGGTCCAGATACATGAAGATTAAAGTAAAGCTGCTTCTTTAGCTGATTTGCCCATCGCGAATCTGGTTTTTTTTAAACTAAATGTGTAGACTGTGAATAGTTTGTAATTAGCACAGTCTGTTTAATAAACAAGAATGCATAGTTGCTTTTTAATCTTTGAAAGAAATAACTACGGTCGATACAGCTAGTGAAATCCAATTGCATGCTAACTCGATCACACATGACAACGTCACAAGATTGCACTAAGATTGCACCAGCTGCAAAACTGAGAAGTCTTTGAATTGCCACATATAATATCAAATAAGTTACTGTTTTCTGATAATTTGTATGACGAGTTCATCAAAACTAAGTAAAAAGTTGTGCCAGTGTCTTAACCTGTAGTGGATTCCCGGTTGAATTTAGTGTTTGCAAATGAATTTTATTGCGATGAGCAAAAAATCGAGCTGATGAAGCACCTTTAAGTAAGAACTGCCAATTGTCCTTGAATTTAGGCTTGTTAACAAATGCATGTCAACACATTTGAATGCAAATGATTTAAATGTAAATGCCCCTTTCCAGGAACGCATGCAAATGTTTTGTGGTGGCATTCAAATGCAAATGTTTAGGTTACACATTTGCAAATTATATTTGAATTAATTTCAAATGTGTTGGCTTTATATTAACGTTTTGTTTTATTTGGAGAAACAATGTAAATTATACAAACAGTTTATTAATAAAATATATTTAATAAATACAGTAGTACGATTATTGTAACTGCTAAGTCCCACTACATAATGCAGCAGGTGGTGCCTGTTTTATGAAAAATGCTAAATGTCCCATACATAACACCATCTTAATTAATGACTAAAGCTTCCTGGCAAAATGTAATCATGCTTTTTTGTTGCCCCATGGCATAGCAATGGCACAGCAATGGCACAGCAATGGCACAGCAAAGTCCCAAACTTATTGTGATCCAATGCAGTTTTTTTTTATAAGGTATGACTGACAAATAGTGGAAATCCACTGTCCCATGCATAATGCACAGTTCACGCCTCACAGGAGATGGGCATTGCACTTCACAAACATCAGTTGCTCAGACAACGACTTCATAATCTGCCAAGGACACTGCTCACTACAGAGCACTTTTTTCCAATGGCATGCTGTCGACTTTTGAAAGTACTGTGGACTTGTGAATGCACATTCAAATGCTCAACATTCAAATGCGCATTCAAATGCATTTGTCAACAAGCCTGCCTTGAACGTGTTGACCCGCCGTCTACGTGTAGAACTCAAATTCATCGTCCTCCACTTCCTCCTCTACGTCGTCACCTCTCGGTGTCGCCTTGGTTGGAATCTCGATGTCCTCCTCATCAGAGCTCCCAAACCTGAAGGCTGCTACAACACCAGACGTGATGCACACATCAACATCTCCGCAGTCCAGTTACAACACAAACACCATCAACTTTTAGGATTTACAAAGACGCATAATTCCCAAAGATGTTTTTTAGATTCTTAGAATGATATGTTCATGTGAGCAAGCACTGCGGAGGTTCCAACTTTTGATATCTCCAAAACTTACAGCAAACTTATAATCTTTCTAACGTTGAGAACAATCATCTAATGTCGGATATAAAACATTTAACCAGTAAGGACCCTTAATCCACAGAGAATTTCGGAAAAATAAATGTGTTACTTTTCTTCCCAAGGGTCATACATGAACCCCTGAAAGTTAGGCACCCGGGATGCAAAGCATCTAGGAGAAAAAGATTAACATACGTACATATGTAAGCTTGATTATAGTTGGATTATCTTGTCGGAATTGGACAAATAAACTTTTCCTTTCTTGGTACCTTAGTAGCAGTACTCTGCTGGAGCAAGAACAAACTGGCAGATCTTCCTATTTTATCAATATGGAACTCCAGCACACTACGGCAAAACGACAAACGAGAGAGATGCAAGACACTCCGTGCCTAGCTACAGGAAGCGATAGAGGCTTACCGGGTCGGTTAGTACTCTTGCCAGTCGCACCGAGCGACACAGTGCCTTGGTCAGCACTGAAATGTCAAACGCAAACACCACAGGCGAGTTAGTGTCACACGGCAGGGGTCTACTTGAGGACATGCAAGAGGAAGTTAACACACAGCAACAGCAGCGACTCGGCCGTACAGTCGAGTATCACATTACCAAGTGATACACACACTTGTGGTGCTACATATACATGACATCGTACATGACATCGTACATGACATTGTACATGACATCGTACATGACATCGTACATGACATTGTACATGACATTGTACATGACATCGTACATGACATTGTACACGACATCGTACATGACATCGTACATGACATTGTACATGACATTGTACATGACATCGTACATGACATTGTACACGACATCGTACATGATATCATACAAGCTGCATTGTAAGGTACTTTATCCACTTGTTATTTGCTTACACGGGCAAGGTGATTAACTTCTTACTCGCAAATTATGACTTCTGATATCTTATTAAATATAAAATTAACTTGCACAAATAACATACATTTATCATTGTTGCAAATCTCAATACACAAAGGTTGTGTGATGAAAGAAAATATCATTGCTATAAATGTTGTGAATACTTCAAGAAGCTTGTGCAAAGTGAGTCAACACGCTAGTTTTGTATTAATATAAAGTTGTTATTTTGAAATGTCTGAGAAAAGGCAGTATATCTCAACATTTGTGCCCGGCGGTTTGTTAAGGCACACTGTCCAATATATTTAAAATGTGATGCATCAATGCCGTGATCAAACATATCCAGGCCTCACTTTCCAGTTCAGTATTTCTTCTAATTCAACTATTAACTAACTAATTAACTAACTAGGGATCACATGTATTCCATACATATCGTGTACATATCAGTACAAATAATCTACCATAAATTATATTCCTGCTATCATTTAAGTGCAGGTTCTTAATTTTGAGCTAAAAATAAGTAATTTGTATCATACTAACCCTACTGGAAAATAACAAATAGTGAAATACATTTTATTAACACTCCTTCACAGCATGACATGGACAACCTGTTAAACATTACTTTGTTTTATTATCAATTCTTATCAGAAAAATTGTGATATACGCCTTTTCAAAAAACGTGATGATATATTTGACATATTGAGTTTGTTATCCTGCATATTGAGATGGGTGTGACAGAGATCAGAGAGAGGGGAGTTACCATTGTAGGGAAAGTAACAAAGGAAGATTAGTGAAAAAACACTAGAAGCAAATATGTAGTAGAAAAGAATGTTAGGAAGATCTAAAAGCACATTTCCCCTCTGACTGAAATGCAATATTTAATGGCAAACATCTAATAAGAAATACAATTATAAATGACAGAACAGTGAAATACAAATTTACAAATTTGATGTCAACCAAGATGTTAACAAGAACCAAAATGATGTTTCAACATCAGACAGCAAGAAATACACTTACTTTGGAGCAACTGTTAAAACCTATGCAACATTTCGACCCGTCTGTAGCGTCACATCACTTCAGTGCGTGAACAAGATTCACTGTAGATGGGTTGAAACGCCACATATGTTTCAACAATTACTCCAAATTAAGTTTATTTCTGGTTGTCTAACGGAATCTTGGAGCCATGAACGCCTTTCATATGTTTCAACATGTTCTATCGTTTTTGTGCCTTGTGGATTTTTGAAGGGTCTCATCAGATGAAATGGTATAAGCTAATCTACAAATACAAATTGTTGACATGCTGTAAACACAGCCCGATTGTAAACGAGTGAACACAGTGTCCACCCACTTGCGTCCAGTGTTCATATCTGTATTCTTGTAAATAAGCATGATTTATTTATAACGGTATTTGAGCAAATTTTGTCCATCATTGACAACCTCAGAAACTTAGAGACGCAGTGATAAGAAATGACTACAAGAACAACTCATTGTGTGTTCTCAGTCAGTATTAGACGGTGTGAAACTATGGTCACTGGGAACACAGAGGACGATATTGTTAGTAACACACCAAACACCCACTTCATGCGACTCACCCCGTTTCTACCCACCTCTTGCTGTTTCCTGTGTCTAACCCCGAGGGTAAAAAACCCCCGGTCGACTCGAGACCAGAAGGGTCATACTCATAGCCACCTGTTGACCCCAGGCCTGAGGGCAGGTACCCTCCCGTGGTACCCAGGGAATGGGGTGTAGTGGGGCGAGAATCGTGCGTTGACGTTGGATTGTCCCCCTCGGTCGTGTTGTATGTCATCTGTTGGCTGAAACAAGTAGGCCAAAGTTCATAACAATCTCTGTACCTTTTCCAACAAAACTAGTTTGTATCAAAGTAAATGCATAACTGTTTAATTGAAACTCTGATTCTGTCCATTGGAGACAATAGCCGTAATTGTTTTTCAACGTTAAATCCGGATTTTTGGCATGACTATTAGTTTTATACTGCCTATCTAAATGCATTTCATAATCTGGTAAGTGTTCGCAATTTGAAAATTGCACCTGTGAAATGTTACAATGTTCGTGGTTTCCAAATGAAGACATCCAATTCAGCAAACTGCCTGTGAATAATTATCACCCTGGCTGACTTCAGGTAATGGAAGACATTGTACCTTTAATAAGAGTGTATAGCTACATGTATTTACATCACAAGCTCCACCCCTTTGGGTCACAGCCCTATTCAGAATTATATGAGTTCACTATTCACGGATTTGAGTAAATGAGCGGCAATTTTTGTAAACATTCAATTGAATGAATGACAACATGTCATCAGCACTTTTGTCTTACCCTGTCCCGTGGTGTGACAACATGTCATCAGCACTTTTGTCATACCCTGTCCCGTGGGATGACAACATGTCATCAGCACTTTTGTCATACCCTGTCCCGTGGGATGACAACATGTCAACATTGAATTGAAAAGTTGTTTTTGCTTTGCTAAAAATATCTGGGCTGCCAGTATGTTAAAACTACACATTTAATATGATTTTACAATACAACTGAACAGAAAACCTCTCTTTAATATTCTGTTTTTTGCTGAAGCTGTCACTTCTGTGTTCTATTTTACCCAGTCACGTGGGATGACAACATGTCATCAACACTTTTGTCTTACCCTGTCCCGTGGGGTGACAACATGTCATCAGCACTTTTGTCTTACCCTGTCCCGTGGGGTGACAACATGTCATCAACACTTTTGTCTTACCCTGTCCCGTGGGGTGACAACATGTCATCAACACTTTTGTCTTACCCTGTCCCGTGGGGTGACAACATGTCATCAGCACTTTTGTCTTACCCTGTCCCGTGGGGTGACAACATGTCATCAACACTTTTGTCTTACCCTGTCCCGTGGTGTGACAACATGTCATCAACACTTTTGTCATACCCTGTCCCGTGGGATGACAACATGTCATCAGCACTTTTGTCATACCCTGTCCCGTGGGCTGACAACATGTCATCAACACTTTTGTCTTACCCTGTCCCGTGGTGTGACAACATGTCATCAGCACTTTTGTCATACCCTGTCCCGTGGGATGACAACATGTCATCAGCACTTTTGTCTTACCCTGTCCCGTGGGGTGACAACATGTCATCAGCACTTTTGTCTTACCCTGTCCCGTGGGGTGACAACATGTCATCAACACTTTTGTCTTACCCTGTCCCGTGGGATGACAACATGTCATCAACACTTTTGTCTTACCCTGTCCCGTGGGATGACAACATGTCATCAACACTTTTGTCTTACCCTGTCCCGTGGGATGACAACATGTCATCAACACTTTTGTCTTACCCTGTCCCGTGGGGTGACAACATGTCATCAACACTTTTGTCTTACCCTGTCCCGTGGGGTGACAACATGTCATCAACACTTTTGTCTTACCCTGTCCCGTGGTGTGACAACATGTCATCAACACTTTTGTCTTACCCTGTCCCGTGGGGTGACAACATGTCATCAACACTTTTGTCTTACCCTGTCCCGTGGGGTGACAACATGTCATCAACACTTTTGTCTTACCTGTCCCGTGGGATGACAACATGTCATCAACACTTTTGTCTTACCCTGTCCCGTGGGGTGACAACATGTCATCAACACTTTTGTCTTACCCTGTCCCGTGGGGTGACAACATGTCATCAACACTTTTGTCTTACCCTGTCCCGTGGGATGACAACATGTCATCAACACTTTTGTCTTACCCTGTCCCGTGGGGTGACAACATGTCATCAACACTTTTGTCTTACCCTGTCCCGTGGGGTGACAACATGTCATCAACACTTTTGTCTTACCCTGTCCCGTGGGGTGACAACATGTCATCAACACTTTTGTCTTACCCTGTCCCGTGGGGTGACAACATGTCATCAACACTTTTGTCTTACCCTGTCCCGTGGGGTGACAACATGTCATCAACACTTTTGTCTTACCCTGTCCCGTGGGGTGACAACATGTCATCAACACTTTTGTCTTACCCTGTCCCGTGGGGTGACAACATGTCATCAACACTTTTGTCTTACCCTGTCCCGTGGGGTGACAACATGTCATCAACACTTTTGTCTTACCCTGTCCCGTGGGATGACAACATGTCATCAACACTTTTGTCTTACCCTGTCCCGTGGTGTGACAACATGTCATCAACACTTTTGTCTTACCCTGTCCCGTGGGGTGACAACATGTCATCAACACTTTTGTCTTACCCTGTCCCGTGGGGTGACAACATGTCATCAACACTTTTGTCTTACCCTGTCCCGTGGGGTGACAACATGTCATCAACACTTTTGTCTTACCCTGTCCCGTGGGGTGACAACATGTCATCAACACTTTTGTCTTACCCTGTCCCGTGGAGTGACAACATGTCATCAACACTTTTGTCTTACCCTGTCCCGTGGGATGACAACATGTCATCAACACTTTTGTCTTACCCTGTCCCGTGGGGTGACAACATGTCATCAACACTTTTGTCTTACCCTGTCCCGTGGGGTGACAACATGTCATCAACACTTTTGTCTTACCCTGTCCCGTGGGGTGACAACATGTCATCAACACTTTTGTCTTACCCTGTCCCGTGGGGTGACAACATGTCATCAACACTTTTGTCTTACCCTGTCCCGTGGGGTGACAACATGTCATCAACACTTTTGTCTTACCCTGTCCCGTGGGGTGACAACATGTCATCAACACTTTTGTCTTACCCTGTCCCGTGGGGTGACAACATGTCATCAACACTTTTGTCTTACCCTGTCCCGTGGGGTGACAACATGTCATCAACACTTTTTATCTTACCCTGTCCCGTGGGGTGACAACATGTCATCAACACTTTTGTCTTACCCTGTCCCGTGGGGTGACAACATGTCATCAACACTTTTGTCTTACCCTGTCCCGTGGGGTGACAACATGTCATCAACACTTTTGTCTTACCCTGTCCCGTGGGGTGACAACATGTCATCAACACTTTTGTCTTACCCTGTCCCGTGGGGTGACAACATGTCATCAACACTTTTGTCTTACCCTGTCCCGTGGGGTGACAACATGTCATCAACACTTTTGTCTTACCCTGTCCCGTGGGGTGACAACATGTCATCAACACTTTTGTCTTACCCTGTCCCGTGGGGTGACAACATGTCATCAACACTTTTGTCTTACCCTGTCCCGTGGGGTGACAACATGTCATCAACACTTTTGTCTTACCCTGTCCCGTGGGGTGACAACATGTCATCAACACTTTTGTCTTACCCTGTCCCGTGGGGTGACAACATGTCATCAACACTTTTGTCTTACCCTGTCCCGTGGGGTGACAACATGTCATCAACACTTTTGTCTTACCCTGTCCCGTGGGGTGACAACATGTCATCAATGTCACCAAACTCTTCATCGTCATCATCTTCAAAGTCATGCGACTGTGACTTGATTGATTGTGTCTTTAAAGCCCCGTCTTTCATTTGCTTGTAGAGGGCACTGTCTGCAGAGAGAACACAATGTCTTTAGCAACCATTATATGCACTGTAGAATATTGGGGCTAAGCAACTGGTGCACTGCAGGACCATCAACTCTGTAAAGGTCCGGGGCATAAGTTAGTGGTTCACATATTAAAACTTTTCAAATCTATTTGACATATTTACCTCTCAAGAAACCTTTTAATTTTTCAATTTGTATATTTCAAATAATAATAGGCAAGAAACCGGATCATTAATCCATTCATTGATCATGTCTAACTTGCCTATATTGACAGCTGTAAAATCAATAAAACCTAACTACTGTAAATTTCCGTGTATAATACGCATTTTTCCTTAATTTTTTACTCCAAAGTCGGGGTGCATATTATACATGGTGATATAGAAATTCTATCAAAATTTAGCAAACGTCAGGGTGAATATTATACAAGGGGGCATATTATACATGGAAATTTACGGTACTATTAAAAGTACATGCTTTATAGAGTAACGAATACATTTATTTTATAATCCTTAATCCCAACTAATACTTACCCTTTAATGAACCCATTGATTTTCGTGGCAGAGGCTGATTAAAGAAATCATCATTATCGTCGTTGTCATCATCATCATCATCCTTGAAATCAGCTGGAACTACAGAAGTTTCAATGGTTTTATATTTGCACACGTTAATCAATCAATTAGATGCTATTTCTTAATTCAAACACATCATACAACAGTAACGAAAAAGTAACGAGTATAAATAAGAAATGCTAATTAGAATTTGTGTCATTTAAATTTTATCTGGGAACTGTGACAACTGTCTAATATTCAATATGGCTGATGTTTGACATTTTCTATAACAAATAATATTACTTAAATACAATAAATAGGAAGTTTTAACATAGTAAATATGTACATTTCCACTTATTACTTCTTGTACAAGATACTTAGTCTGACCCATTATATTTAATTCGAATTTGAATGTTACCACCCCATGACCATAGTAATACATTAATGTGGCAGAAATAATAAAAATAATGAAAATGCAAGTTTCATGTTTGATACGAATAGCGATTGTCGCCGGCCAAGTGCCATTGTAGAAGGGGGAAATTTAAACGTTTCCCACATTTGCCTTTCATGTGGGGTTATCTTCAAAAGAAATTGCTCAGAGCAAAGCAAACCTGGCTGCTGTTAGTGAGTGGAGCTCTACTGTCATTCTTATGCATTTGATGTCCACTTTCTCCTGACTAGACGGCACCACAAGCTGCAGACCAGGAGAAGTGCCTTGTTTCTACCTTATGTGACGGTAGACACAAGAAAGATTAGGGAAGTATGTGGTGTGGCACAAATCTCTCCGCCTACCTTGCACAACATCCCCAGAGGTGGCGCTACCATCAGGTCGACGTGGCGTCACAAATGATGTTGATGTTGAGCCTGGACTCTGGATGACTTCGACATTGTCCAGTAGCGACATCAACAAGAGCTGAGCCTGAGAGCACATCAACAACCAGGCCGTGTCATCACCATCGTGTGTGTGTGTGTGTGTGGTGTGTGTGGTGTGTGTGGTGTGTGTGGTGTGTGTGGTGTGTGTGGTGTGTGTGGTGTGTGTGGTGTGTGTGTGTGGTGTGTGTGTGGTGTGTGTGTGTGTGTGTGTGTGTGTGTGTGTGTGTGTGTGTGTGTGTGTGTGTGTGTGTGTGTGTGTGTGTGTGTGTGTGTGTGTGTGTGTGTGTGTGTGTGCGCATGTGCGTGTGTGTTTATCTACAATCCCTCGGAAGAAAATAACATTTAAATTTTTTTCAAAATTCTCCATGTCATTTATTTCCAAACTTAGATTATTGAGAATGACATGATGTGATGTGGAAAGTCAACTCCCAGTCCTTCTTTACTTCATAAACCAGACTATTGAGAACCATGCCATGACTCAGTGAGGAAATTAACAAATGAAAAAACAAAGTCACCTGACATAGGGAAGACGCAGTCACATACCGGGCAGCTCCATAATGAATACAGATTATTTAAAAGGACAAGTGCGATGAGGAACTTAACAAAAACAGCACAAAATGCAGCCAGGAAGACAGAGCATACGGGTAAGAATAGACATTGTTACCTTTTCTTCATTGCGTGAGTTTTCCGAAATAATGAGTTCTGCAAACTGCTGGGCTATGTCCCTGGCACTCATGATGTCGTGTTGACGTAGTAGCACCATGTGGTCGTACAACTTGTCCCAGAACGGTCGACATGTTGGGTGCACAAACGTACTGTCAACAGTTTCAGAGCTTCAATCAGAAAACTTGTAGGTCATGGCTGGTTGATGCAACATTTCATAGAATCCGGCAACAGTTGACACTCCCGACATCTGATACAGCAAACATTTCCACTTGCAGTTGTGTTTTGTTTTTTCCATAAAGAAAGACATCAACAAATATACAGCAGAATGTCCAACGTCCCAAGTTTTCAGCATTTATTTTTTGATGGCTTGCAGACATTGCTAGGCAACACGTCACATGATGGATAGGTTAATTGTCATAAAACTATCGCAATAATATTGCTGTGGTAACACAGCTACCACAGTACTATTGCCATACTAAAAATATCCCAAATAGTTACCATGGAGACCGAAGAAGCCAACAGAATGGGCAAATTGGCACTCACCGAACAGAAGACTCTGTTAATGTCTCTACGTTCTTCGTAGAGACGAACAACTTGCTTGTCAGTAGCGCTCCAGAGTCGCAGTTCGCTGCCAACAGGGGGAGTTGGTCTTTCACGACCATGCTGATTGATGTCGAGTTTACATGTGACAACATCGCCCCCTTGTTGGCATTGCTGGATTCAAACATGTTGCATCAGCACATAGACAATCGCTGTTGAGGTAAAGTCCATGGCATGGGGTTTTAATGTTTGTATGCATGTGCACCTGGATTTGTATGTAAAATATCTTTAGTTGCTAGATGTGTTAAATGACAAACCAAATAAGTTACAATTCTGTTTATCGCGCTGGAATAGTAAATAATCTGTTTAGTAGTTTTTTATTTACTACTTTACTATTTTTTATATATAAGTCACATAAATATATATATACATATATTTAACAATATAATCTGAGATAATAATGGGCAAATCTGTTTTAGACGACTTGGACAACCACTTTCTTTGCATGTTTGAATGAAAGTTTGTTTGGTTATTCGGTTACAGTTGTTTCCTTTCAATTCTAATGGACCTGCTAGGGGCGATCACCTGTCTCGAGCGCCCACATTTGCTTCACTGAAGAGGTGGTCTTCAAGACAGGTTCTACAGAAGTTGAACCAACCAGTGATACTGCTTACAAAATTATCTCCTTCTTCACGGATGCTGCAGCAGGGAGGGTTCTGTAGTAGGCCTCTGGACTGGTCGTACGAGGAAGGTCGTCCTGTATCGCAGTAAGCAGGTTGTAGAAGCCATCGAGGGTAAGGTCGGGCTGTGGCAGAGTCCTACTGAGAGAGGTGGACCTGCAACAAAACCCTTCTTGAACACCCCCATAGCAGTTCATAGCTCCACCTCATTTAGGGCATCTTTGCACTCATGTATGTGATAAAATAAATTTAGTAGTAAAGCATAACAGCACAATTTGCTTAACACAAAATGTATGAAACATGTACAAAATATATGGCTATAAAAACATTAAATAATACATGCAAAAATAAATTCTGTATTGACACATAGCATCTCTGTGTTGACAAATAGCCTCTCTGTGTTGACACATAGCATCTCTGTGTTGACAAATAGCCTCTCTGTGTTGACAAATAGCCTCTCTGTGTTGACACATAGCATCTCTGTGTTGACAAATAGCCTCTCTGTGTTGACACATAGCATCTCTGTGTTGACAAATAGCCTCTCTGTGTTGACACATAGCATCTCTGTGTTGACAAATAGCCTCTCTGTGTTGACAAATAGCCTCTCTGTGTTGACACATAGCCTCTCTGTGTTGACACATAGCATCTCTGTGTTGACACATAGCCTCTCTGTGTTGACAAATAGCCTCTCTGCATTAAGACAACTGACTGACATGTAGCTTGTTTGGGTTGACAGAGAGCCACTGTTCCATTCCCCAGGCATGTCTTACTAAACACAGATACATATTATATAAACAAATGTTATGTTTTTCACTGACAGCTTCTCAAGAATAACTTGATACGTACAATACGGACGTGTGGCTCGCTGAAAGTCTTTCTCTTTCGGCTTCTATGTTCGATGCCTCTGCAAAGTTAGACACACAATGTTTAAGAAAACACTTAGGTAACTAAATGGGCTTTACTATTTTATCTTCCCAATACATAGAGCTCTTTACATACAAATGCTTCCTCAATTAATTTAGCCAATCATGAATCAGGGGCTGGTTTCATGAAGCGTACTTAAACTACGCGGTTACTTAGCGCTACGCAAGTGCGTAAACTCCAATTCTTGCGTAGCTAAGTAGTGGTATAAAATTAAGCAAAGCGGGTTTCATGTAGCGCGCATGACCTATTTCTTAACTAAGTAGGCGCGTAAAGCTGTCACATGGTTAGATTAGCATCATGATATGTGTAACCCCCGGGATTCCCCTTCCCATGTTCCCGCTAGCAACATGGCAACAGCAAGCGATGCTGCCGGTTCTGGAAAAAAAAGAGAAAGAAAACTGAATTTCAGTGATGAGGAGTTGAGCTGTTTGCGCAGTTGTGCGTCATTTGTGATGTGGATAAAAGGCGTAAGCAGCCAGACTCAGAGCATGTAGCCACTGTCACCGAGGATGTATCCTTCCAGTGGACAGGGTACCGTCTCGAACACATTGAATACAGGACACTCCCGCAGAATGTGTGCGTTGTGCATCGATCCCGGCCACCTCACAACACTGTTCATGATCATGGTATTGGCATCATAGATCAGTTGGACATTTATGTTATGGTCTTTTTTATGATTGATATATTCATGTTCGTTGACTGATGGTGTTACAATTTTAATATGCATACAGTCGACGCAGGCAATAACGTTAGGGAAGTTTGCGATGTGATGACATTGCATTTTCATGGCTTCCATCTCGCCTACTTGGGGGAAGCGTACGTGTGGTGGCAGTAGCCTGGCGAACACAGCTGAAACTCTCTGAACAGTTCTACTCACGGTTGTCATGCTAACACAAAACAAATCGCCTACAACCAGCTGGAAACACCCATATGCAAAGAAACGTAATGCGATGAGTATTTGCAGTGTCGGTGTTAAGGAACCCTTCCGTGACACCATCGAGATGTCGTCACCGAATAAATCTATTAAATGCCTGATATTCTCCTGATGAAAACGATACTGGTCAAACAACTCAACGATGTTGTATATACCAAATGAGTGTGTCATGTATCTAAACACTCTCTCTCGCCTGAAAATTTGTCTAACTGCACCGTTTATCTGATGAACTGGTGGTCGTAAAGCCGTCATTAAGAACAACTTAGTGGAGTTATGCCACGGGGGTAGGTGCCGTAAGCTAAGTAGGGCGTTGCGCCCACTGCGTAGTCTAAGTAGACGACACGAAACGCGTAATCCTCTACGATGACCTTCGTAGCACTAAGTAACCATTCGTAGCCGCTAAGTAGGGTTCATGAAACCAGCCCCTGGCTCGTAGATGTTCATATGTGTAGAGTGTGAATAATTTACAGCGTGCAGTGCAACCTAACCAGAAGACTGGTCACAAACACACCAACTCAAACACAAACAAACCCACACACACTTACTCATTCATAGGCACGCATGCATGCACGCACGTGCACACGCACAAACACTCACTCATAGGCATGCACACACACATTCACTCATAGACACGTGCACACGCACGCATACACACATGCACTCATTCATTTATTATACTGATAAAATAAATTAACTGCGCAATAAATAATTATATATATATATATATACAGCCTGTATATATTACCTGGACTGTGGGTGTGATTTCTGTCAGGTGATTTGCTGACTGTGTCGAGTCTCGGGGGGGACCCGACAGTGAAGCTTTCACTGTCACTTGACACAACAAGTGATGCCCCTGACTTCTCCGCCCTCAGTACAGTCGTGTAGTCATCCGCCCCTCCATTGTCACGACTCTCCGCGTCAGTTACTTTATGTTTCTTCGTCACTCCGCGAATCTTCGTTTTACTTTTGCTGCCTGACGATTGGGAGTCTGACGTCCTCTGATCCACTAGCTTAAGGGACGCGTCCGAGTTCTGCAACAAGACATCAGCGGTTTGTCCCTCGTTCTCAGGGGGTCTACGTGGTGACGTCTCGTGTGATGTCATGAACTCTTCCACCGCATAATTCACCGCCTTCCACTGCGATCTATCCCCATCACTGGCAGGACTGTCTTTCTTTTTTGGTAGATCACCTCTCGTCGCCAGAACATCAATGTTGCGATTCTCGAGGAGGGTGGTATTTGTTCTCGCTGCTGGGGCGTCGATTTTGTGATTTGCAATATTTGTTGACGCCATGGCGCCATACATGGATTCCGACCCGAAAGATGTCGGGACTTGGTGGGTGGACGAAGCCAGGATCACGGGATCCTCCTGCTGGGCCCACTGGCCGGGGGGAGGGATCTCGGGAACTTGCTGCAGCAAGCCCTGGGGAAGGAACTCGCCGGGAGACATGGGTCCGTCTTGAGGGTAGACCGAGTAGGCCCACTCCCTCTCCCGTCCCTGCGGCCCGTACCTGGGGCTGTTGGTTGTCGCCGGGGTCTGGACTATGTTGCTCTGTACTGGGGACACAAAGGGGCTGGACAGTCCACCTCCTGCAGTCAGTGGGTCCTGGGGGTTGGTGACCACTACACGCCGAGACGGCTGACCGGCGGGAAGATTGTTGGAGGCCTGCATGAACGGTTGTGTGGCTGGCTGAGGCACATTGTATGCATTGACCTAGAGAACAGAACAACATAACAAGGTCATTATGTCCGACCTTGACAGCAGAACAACATGATAACGTCATAAAGACCAACCTAAATTTTCTCATTCATGAACAAGGTCATAAACCCAGGGTCGCATTCAGAGTTTGTGCCGTCACATCGCAGTTCGCCACCGAAAGTTGAACGGTTAAATATGACATACCGCGATGTTCGCCGCATTCAAAATGGCTCCTGTTGAAAGTAGGCCATGTGTTTTTGCTGCTACTGATTTCAAATGTGTTTTTCTATGAAAATGCTGCCACCCTTAATATTTGGAAGAGTTTGGTTCTATTGAAAGTTCAACTTGTCGTCCCATTAAAAATGATCCTCTTCAAATCCAAAACCAATTACGGAGGCCATTATGGAGATACGCTGGCACGGTGCGCATCATGGTGTACGCACGACGTAACTTTGAACGGAAAAATCAACTTCCGGGGCAAAAAGCGACGTCATGAGGTGGCGCAAACTCTGAATGCGGCCCAGATGTATATTCACAAATTTTTTGCTTTTGAGTATAGAAATTATGATAAAACCAGTTTCGTCGTTGTGGTGCATACTGTTCATTGGCTAAGATTACGTGTTGTGGTATATCCACTCCCTCGAGTAGCCATCTCACTTACACTTTGTGCCATCACTTTCTGTTTCCAGTTCGGATACATCCTTTCAACATAAGCCTCATACTCCTCCTGAAATCACAAAATATATCAATTAAACTACAAGAATCTGTTATCGCAACTAATCGTCTTCAATAATATTTCCCAACGCCTAAAAATCAGTGCAATGGATGGAAACTGTACAGTGGTCAACGACTTTCCAGATGGTGCCACTGACCCACTCTGATTAAATTTAAACACTGTGATGTTGACAACTGACGCCCTTGGTTGTTGCTCCCAGGTTGGATGTATGTTAGCGTAAACAAATATGTCGACATATTTGGTTAGACGACTTTGAGACAATCATCTGTAAATTCTGGGTGTGTCGGTTAATCAATGAGACAGTTTGTGGTTATCACCGATACAAAATTGTTTGCAAATTTGCGGTGAACTAGTATGAGTTTGTCGTTGCCCTTATTTGGTGCCCATCAGGTCTAATTGCCCCAAGGCCAACTGCCACCTGCCTTGATGCGTTGCTGCCTCTGCGTGCGTTCCGCCAGCACGGCCAGGTGTGCCTCGACGCGGTCAAACTCTCGCAGCAGCTGTTCGTTGCGACGTCGACTGCGCTCCTCGTCATCACAGATCTTCTTCCAGTAGCTCTGGAGTCGCACCGTCTTCAACTTGGCTCTGACAACAGACAGGGGGTCACACTGTCAGTCATAATGCCCAACCTATCACTCCATCAGTCAGGAGGAGTCACACCATTAGTCAAAGGGGCCACACTATCAGCCATGGGGTCAAACCATCAGACACGGGGGTCACACCATCAGTCAGGGGAGTCACACAATCAGTCAGGGGGAATCACACCATCAGTAAAGGGGTCACACCATTAGTCAGGGAGTCAAACTATCAGACAGGGGGGTCACACCATCAGTCAGGGGGTCACACCATCAGTCAGGGGTCACACCATCAATCAGGGAGTCACAATCAGTCAGGGGAGTCACAACATCATATAGGGGGTCACACCATCATTCAGGAAGGTCACACCATCAGTCAGGAAGGTCACACCATCAGTCAGGGGGGTTACTCTCACCACCAATCAAGGGTTTCCTCTCACCATGATTCAAGGGTGTTACTCCTCCACCTGTCTGGGTTTTGGGGGTGTCACTCCCACTACCAGACAGGGGATCACTCACACACAAACCCAACTGTAAACATATGTAACATTTTGTGTTCACATTTTTCTTTTACATGTAATTCTTCCATAATTGCTCTTATATGTTTTTACATTACAATATGCTTTATATCTTGTGGTGCTAAATTTGCACAATCATCAAAGAAAATATGCAGTTTCTTTTCATTTCCATCTTAATCTTATATTGTACAGTTACCAGTCATTTTCACATAATAGTGTGCAAACACTGAAAATGGTTTTTCTCCGACAACTTTAAGTTATGTCCCACCATAAAAAATTATATATTTTGAAAATTCAATAAAAATATTTTAAGACCATTTTCCCAGTTTTCATGGAAATGCCCTTGTATAAAAAAAACTTGATATAGCTATCTCTCCCGGTGCTGCTTTCAGTAAGAACACACTGGAACCTCAAAATCATGTCATAATTTCATCATAATAGGGCATAGGGCAGCACTGTTCTTCTCTGCTAAACATAAAGGTATAGCTTGCATTGCCTTTGATAGGGTTATCAGCACACACCATTCAACTGTAAATACTGTATGTGACGGGGAACACTGGTGTACATTGGTTATCAGCACACACTATTCAACTGTAAATACTGTATGTGACGGGGAACACTGATGTACATTGGTCATCAGCACACACCATTCAACTGTAAATACTGTATGTGACGGGGAACACTGGTGTACATTGGTCATCAGCACACACTATTCAACTGTAAATACTGTATGTGACGGGGAACACTGATGTACATTGGTCATCAGCACACACCATTCAACTGTAAATACTGTATGTGACGGGGAACACTGGTGTACATTGGTCATCAGCACACACTGTTCAACTGTAAATACTGTATGTGACGGGGAACACTGATGTACATTGGTCATCAGCACACACCATTCAACTGTAAATACTGTATGTGACGGGGAACACTGGTGTACATTGGTTATCAGCACACACTATTCAACTGTAAATACTGTATGTGACGGGGAACACTAGTGTACATTGGTCATCAGCGCACACTATTCAACTGTAAATACTGTATGTGATGGGGAACACTGGTGTACATTGGTCATCAGCACACACTATTCAACTGTAAATATTGTATGTGACAGGGAACACTGGTGTACATTGGTTATCAGCACACATTATTCAACTGTAAATACTGTATGTGACGGGGAACACTGGTGTACATTGGTTATCAGCACACACTATTCAACTGTAAATACTGTATGTGACGGGGAACACTAGTGTACATTGGTTATCAGCACACACTATTCAACTGTAAATACTGTATGTGACGGGGAACACTGGTGTACATTGGTTATCAGCACACACTATTCAACTGTAAATACTGTATGTGACGGGGAACACTGGTGTACATTGGTTACCAGCACACACTATTCAACTGTAAATACTGTATGTCACTGGGAACACTAGTGTACAATGGTTATCAGCACTCACTATTCAACTGTAAATACTGTATGTGATGGGGAACACTAGTGTACATTGGTTATCAGCACACACTATTCAACTGTAAATACTGTGTGTGACGGGGAACACTGGTGTACATTGGTTATCAGCACACACTATTCAACTGTAAATACTGTATGTGACGGGGAACACTAGTGTACATTGGTTATCAGCACACACTATTCAACTGTAAATACTGTATGTGATGGGGAACACTGGTGTACATTGGTTATCAGCACACACTATTCTACTGTAAATACTGTATGTGACGGGGAACACTAGTGTACATTGGCTGCCTATGGCAAATAGTGGTACAGCAATGATTTGAAATAGCAAAAACTAAATTAATTACAGAGAAGTTGCTTTTGAAAGTTAGTTGTTCGTGAGACAAGTGAATTGTTGTACGGACAAGTGAACTTTTTGTTCTACTTGTCCGCTAGACAAGTATACAATCTGACAATTCCTGCTATTTAATGCATTAATCTAGCAAAAGCTGTTTTTTCTAACTGTTGTAAAAAATGTTATGCCAAATGTATTTCTGCAATTGTTATCTTGCTCACTGCAATCACAAGATAACAGATAATACTTACAATATATCATCACTGCAATCACAAGATAATAGATAATACTTACAATCTATCATCACTGCAATCACAAGATAATAGATAATACTTACAATATATCATCACTGCAATCATAAGATAATAGATAATACTTAGAATCATAAGATAATAGATAATACTTAGAATCACAACATAATAGATCATACTTAGAATCACAAGATAATAGATAATACTTAGAATCACAAGATAATAGAGAATACTTAGAATCACAAGATAACAGAGAATACTTAGAATCACAAGACAATAGAGAATACTTACAATCTATCATCAGACTTGATGTAACTGTTGAGACGACCCTCCAGCTCCAATCTTTGCTTTTCGCTTCAAATAAACAAATCATTTTAAAAACATGCTGTAAAACAAGGATAATATGTTTGTGTGGACACACACTAGATGGCGCCAGTAACTTACTAAGTAATGGTTACATTGATGCTCCCGAGTTTGTGCTGTCATGAATAAAATAAATCGACAGAACTTTAATAAAACAATACATTATATATGTAATATATATATAATATATACAGAACAGCTGAAATGGCTTTTGTGTTGAAACTGCTTTCATTATTAGTTGATCTACAAAATGAACTATGCTTGTGGGTGATTTAGCAAGGCTAGGAGAGGTGGTTTCACTCTAAGCTGAACTTGTTATTATCTTCATGCTTACTGGTGCACAAGGCAGAAACACAACAATTTCAACTGCCTCCTGACAGGTCCTTACAGTTACACGTCCTCTTCTGGTTGTTAGACCGATACTGTCTCTCATCATCTTATGCCAGCTGTCATATTTATCGCCTTGGTGTATAAGTGATTTTTGATCTTTCTTTAAATATGTTTCTAAAGGTGGTTTCCGTCAGTCTGCTGCTTGCTTGTAGTCTCCATTTTCTTGTTCTCCTCGCCGTTCCCTGTCTTCAGGGGTGAGGCTGGCTTGGATACGTCAACATTTTCTTTCTCTTCCTCCTCATTGCGCTGGCAGCCTGGCTCTACTTTCTCTACCACCCTTCTCCATTCTCTTTTGCTCTTTTTCTCCATATTCTCTTACCATCCCTCCAGGTCTCTCTTCAGGCAATCCTCCCACCTCAGTCTCGGTCGCCCTCGTCTTCTTTTTCCCTCCACTCTCCGGGCATCTGCTTTCTTTGCCATCCGTTCTTCTCCCATTCGCTCCACGTGTCCTGCCCAGTTCAACCGACTTCTCACCAACTTCTTCTTGAAAATGTCTTTCACACCAACATCCTCCCGCAGCTCTTCCACTCTTCACTTATCTATTCTCTTTACCCCCGTAATTCTCCTGACCAAGTTGTTTTTGTACATTTGTACCCTCTCCTGTTGTTTCTCTGTCATTGCTATAGTTTCTAGACCATGCAGGTAGGCTGGTGTCACACATGAGTTGAGATTAGTAAAATATTAGTTAAGTCTTCAGTTGGTTACCTAGAAATGTGCATTACAGAGGGTGCATAAACATGAATTTGATTATAATAAAAATAATAATTGTGTAAACCAAAATAGAGCAATTAATATTAATATATGCAGTTTAAGACACAGTACATGTATTTAGAGTGTGATAAGGTGGGCTGGAGCATCAACCTGAATGAGTTTAAGACACAGTGCATGTATCTAGAGTGTGATAAGGTGGGCTGGAGCATAAACCTGAATGCAGTTTAAGACACAGTGCATGTATCTAGAGTGTGATAAGGTGGGCTGGAGCATCAACCTGAATGCAGTTTAAGACACAGTGCATGAATCTAGAGTGTGATAAGGTGGGCTGGAGCATCAACCTGAATGCAGTTTAAGACACAGTGCATGTATCTAGAGTGTGATAAGGTGGGCTGGAGCATCAACCTGAATGCAGTTTAAGACGCCGTGCATGTATCTAGAGTGTGATAAGGTGGGCTGGAGCATCAACCTGAATGCAGTTTAAGACACAGTGCATGTATCTAGAGTCTGATAAGGTGGGCTGGAGCATCAACCTGGATGGAGATTGGAATGGTACTCTTAACCTGTTGGAATGCATGTAGTGAAGTTAGTCTTATTATTAGTTGAGGGGGGACTAGATTCCACTTATTCCAGGTCCTTATTACTCTGGCATAGAATGAGTACCAGGTTTTAGGTATGCATAATATTACGCATTTATGCATGCATGTAATTGTACGTATTTGCTGTGATCGCTGTTCAGAGTACAGGTGCACGGGACTATACATACAAGAGTCCATCGTGAATGATAAGTTGTGTAGTGAGTTTCAGCAGTACGCACTCTGTGGCTAGAATATTTGCTTAATGAATTGAGTAGCATGATGGGAAGGAATTAATACATAAATTAGGCAATTTTATATATATATATATTAACAACTGCGTGTTTTAATCGGTAATTCAGTTATTTTCTGTACATTTAGAAATTACAGTAATGATTATAAGTATACAAATTAAAAAAAATAAAAACCTTGACCTGCACGGACATGATCCGTCATTTTCATTCTGTCAAACTTTTATTTACACTTAGCCCTAGTTTAATATAACTTGTCTACCTCTTTACTGAGATCATATATAGCTTAACACCTACCCTGACATATCGTGGAAGAACGGTTTTCCTTGCAAAACTATTGCAGCCTGCAGTGTCACTAGACAGGCCTAAACACATCTAAACTCGGAGCCATTTGGCATTTCTCGGTTTCGTGGCTTCCGTCCGGCCTAGGCTAGCGCCTTTCTATGCCTACCCAAGGCCACTGCACGGTTTGTTTCAAAATCACTTATTAAAATATCGCCACATGAACTTCTCGAACCTGATTTGATTTTTACTACATACACACCTTTCATGACGCGTGTCTTGCAAATGCTTTATTTTTTCGTAATAATGTGTCGATGCCATGTTTACATTATGATTTGCAACGGTAAGAAAGTTTAGCTGCGCCCTCTTGTGTTGTTGTTTACCTGTCCATAAGGTGGCGCCATTGTCACTAGTTAATCCACAACCCAGATTATTTCACAATTATAGCATAGACCCTATGAATAAGTATAATAATTATTTATATACATTATCCCAAGAATCATACTCCGAATGGCATATGGAGATATATATATATGTGAAGCACAATTATTAAAAAAAAATTAAAACATCATTACTGCAAGGTATAATTACTATAACTATTATACGCCTTGGTGTGTGATGCATACCAGAAAGTTTCCTAAGCAAACAACTTAAATAAAAATAGGATTGTCAGAGAGATACGTAACTGCACTTCCAATTTAACTTAAATTAAGTTTGATCAACAAATAATAAACATAATGACTATATATATTGCATGCCAACAAACTAACAACAACTTATTTGTTAGTCCTTGAAGAATGGGCTGCTTGGAACACAACCATCTAACTACAATCAAGCTACTGTGTGTGTGTGTGTGTGTGTCTGTTTCCGTGTGTTTGTTAGCCCTTGAAGAATGGGCTGCTTGGAACACAACCATCTAACTACAATCAAGCTACTGTGTGTGTGTGTGTGTGTGTGTGTGTGTGTGTGTGTGTGTGTGTGTGTGTGTGTGTGTGTCTGTTTCCGTGTGTTTGTTAGCCCTTGAAGAATGGGCTGCTTGGAACACAACCATCCAACTTTAATCAAGCTACTGTGTCTGTGTTTCTGTGCGCACGTGTGTGTGTTTGTGTGTGCATGCATCCATGTGTGAACATACTATGCATGTAGATGTATGTATGTATACTGTATGTATGTATGCATTTATCTATGTAGAACCATGTATGTATGAAGTTTGTCTGTTTATCCATGCGTGCATGTTTGTGTGCATGTTAAACTTAAAATCAGTTACTGAAATTAAACATGGAACCCTTGTAATCTTGAAAAAATATTGTTTAATACATTACAACTTTTTAACCCCAAAATTATCATACATAAATGCAAGCCAATATCAAAACAGTTTTTCATATAACATTAGCAAGTACGTCAAGTACCAACACATATAATCAATTTAACCCAACATTACAAGTTTTGTTTCTTAACAAACAGCTAACATTGGACCAACCAAACTGCAATAATTATCAACTTCTAACCTGATGTGCCAGCATTCTGTTATAATAATTAACAAGATAATTATTATCCATGTAAACTAGTATCTCAACTTGAACCGCATCTATTCTCAGAATGTAATTTGGATGATCATTATTCCCTATTTTAATGTACGTCTTCATTCGCAATGCTGTGACATCACTACAGTACATGTACTACCTCCAAATGTGCATGAGCAAGATAGTCTGTTAAAGCCAGCCATGCACAGTTTAAATATGGCTGTACTGTGTAATGACAAACGTGAATGCCTTGATGGTCGTAAAGGTAAAGTAAGTTCTTATATAGCTTCATATCCAGTCCTTAGGCTGTGCAGACTATCCATACAGTACCATCCACTCAGCTAAGTGAACTATAGAGTAATGTGGAATGAGCAAACTTGGTCGAAAAATTACACAAAACTGGTTTCTCGGGAAAGGGTTTAGCAGCTGCGTTCTTCAGCTTCTTACATGAACGTGTCCAATTTATTTGTCAATCACAGTAGATAAGTCTGACTTTGAGCATACATCAAGAGTTTTTTACCATGCCGATTGAAGCGCCACCTGGTGAATAGAAAGTTGCAGACACTACGCACTAGATAATGTAATTCAAACTTTTACAGTGTGGGGAGAGAGGTCCAATGTTAACTTACACCACTAAAATTTCATTTAAAAACACAAATATAATTATGTAGTTATTAACTTTTCTCAGTGGACAAATTGAGTGGTCAGGCGAGTTACATTTACTTATTGCGATGTCATTATCTGCTGCATTCAATACCATAATTGTTGAGAGCAGAAATTAGCTGTCATTTGGGAATGGGATAAAAATACTGTAATGTTGATAATACATCAGGAACCTTTGGTATTAATACGTATTCTTTCATTCCACTTAAACTCAATGCTGATAAGCATGCTGTAGCATACTTATCTTATATGCAGATAGCTTCGCCATATAAACTTGCAGCATCTTTGTAAGTGTTAGGACACTGTAAATATGAGTTGTTTTGATAATATATTCTTCTTCTAGACAGTGATGATCATAGCCCTGCAAACCGTTCGGTTTATTATGTTTTGTAGCTGCTCTGATATGCTTCTTCCAAACCAGATATACATTACCACAAATAGATAGCATGATTGTGAAATTGTGAAATATTTGATTTGAATTCGTTAAATAATGTACCATTAAAATTCCGTTAAATAGTGTTATAGCATCACTGCTCTTTAAGTAAATAGGGTTCCCTTAGAACTTTTTTGAAATAGCATCTCATTGAAGTGCCGGTCATCATGGTAATATACAGGTATAGACAATGGTTTTGAACTGGTTCACAATTAACTATACAACCTTTGAATATATAGCGATTAAAATCGACATCGCCGAGACATTAACACAGACAACTCAACCAACATGTAAAAAAGAAACATTAAACCCAAGTAGAAATAATGAAAGACCAACGGCCGAGAAAGAGTGAAAACGAATGCGAGTTTGGTCACCAAATAAAAACATTAAAGTTTGCCTGTCTAAATCTGTACAACTTGGCAACTACCGGTAGTCTATATCAAATGTTTCTAAAATGGTTTCGATAACGGCAAAGTGGCTGTTTTGGCAGCGTCGATGTGTACAAAGATTGTGCTTCCACAGTATGACTCAGTTGGTGACGTCATGTCTGGCAGTCCGCAGTGAACAACACTTGTCCGAATGTGCCGCGTAGTTGGTCTCATCGCCACTGAGTGTCAGCAGGAGCAACGCTTCCTTATCGCGACACTCCATCGACTCATCGCGAGGCAAGAATGTTTCTCGGTCGGCAGTCTTCTGATTGGCTATGTCTAGTTCGTATATGGACTGGCAGTTGTGTTCCTTCTGGAGATGCTGGTAGATGCAGGGGCAGCTGTTGATGGAGGGGTCTCGGGGGGAGTCTCCCAGGTGACTGAGTTCATGCGGGGGGAGGGGTCGCAGGAACGGAGGTTTGTCGGAGGTTAGGCGACTGTGCAGGAGGTCAAGGAGGAGTTGGAAGAAATCGGGCATGCCGTCGTAACCTGAAACACACAGCATTTAATCATGCAAGGGTGCAAGTGTACGTGTGTGTGTGTGGTAGTGGGTGGTGGGGTGGTGGTGTATGTGTGTGTGTGTGTGTGTGTGTGTGTGTGTGTGTGTGTGTGCGTGCGTGTGAACGTGTGTGTTTGTGCATGCGTGTGTGCGTACGTGTGTGTGTGTGCATGCGTGTGTGCGTGTGTACGTGGCGGGTGGTGGTGTGTGTGCAAGGGGGTGATGGTGGTGTGTGTGTGGGAGTGTGCATGTGGGAGGGTGGCAGTGTGTGTGGGGGTGTGTGTGTGGGGATGGTGTGTGAGTGGGGGTGTGTGTGGGGGGGTTTGGGGGTGGTGTTGTGTGTGGTGGTGTGTGTGGGGGTGGTGGTAGTTTGTGGGGGGTGGTGATGGTTTGTTGAGTGGTGGTGTGTGTGTGGGGTGGTGGTGTGTGTGTGGGGGGGTGATTGTGTGTGTGGGGGGGTGGTGGTGGTGGTGGTGTGTGTGTGTGCATTGGGGGTGGTGGTGCGTGTGGGGGGTGGTGGTGGTTTCTTGAGTGGTGGTGTGTGTGTGGGGTGGTGGTGTGTGGGGGTGTGTGGTGTGTGTGTGTGGGGAGTGGTGGTGTGTGTGTACATTGGGGGTGGTTGTATGTGTGGAGGTGGTGTGTGGGGGTGGTGGTGGTTTGTTTAGTGGTGGTGTGTGTGTGGTGTGGTGGTGTGTGTGGGGAGTGGTGGTGGTGTGTGTGCATTGGGGGTGGTTGTGTGTGGGGGGGGGGTGTGGGAGTGGTGGTGGTTTGTGGGGGGTAGTGATGGTTTGTTGAGTGATGATGTGTGTGTGGGGGGTGGTGGTGTGGAGGTGTGGGGGTGGTGGTGTGTGTGGGGTGGTGGTGGTGGTTTGTGGGGGGTGGTGGTGGTTTGTTGAGTGGTGTGTGTGGGGGTGGTGGTGTATGTGTGGGGGGTGGTGGTGTATGTGTGGGGGGTAGTGGTGGTGTGTGTGTGCATTGGGGATGGTTGTGCGTGTGGGGCGGTGGTGGTGTGTGTGGGGGTGGTGTGTGTGGGGGGGTGGTGTGTGTGTGGGGTGGTGGTGTGTGTGGGGGGGGTTGTGTGTGTGGGGTGGTGGTGGTGTGTGTGTGCATTGGGGGTGGTGGTGTGTGTGGAGGGGTGATATGTGGGGGTGGTGGTGGTTTGTGGAGGGGTGGTTTGTTGAGTGGTGGTGTGTGTGGGGTGGTGGTGGTGTATGTGTGTGGGGTGAAATTTTGAAATTAAAATGATATCATCAAGGGGGGTGTATGCTAATTAGGACATGACTATGCTTAATAGAATGAATACACTATTTGGAAAAAGCTGCTTTAATAAACCCACAATCCACACAATGGAACATTCTGAAAGCCATCAACATGTAAGTACAGACCTGGGAAGCCATTGATGTCGATGACGGCATAGCGTCCCGTGTGGTTCTCAATGATAACATCGATGCCAAACAAGTCGAGACCGAGTTTGTTGCGCATTCTTGTCACGAGGTGTTCCAACATCCTGTAGTCGGGCTTCACCACGGGATGTTCCAGCTCCGTCTCATCCAGCTAAACAACAAACTACCAATGTGTAGTGACATGAAAATCTCAAATCTATTATATTAATATGCTAACTTTGGAGCATTGTAACTCTATCTCCTCCCATAACAAACATCCGACACAAAATACTTTGGGAAACCGTCTTCTGCGTCTGTGTGTATGAGCGCCATCTGGATGGGCATTTTTACTAATATCACTAATCCAAAATACAATACAGACATCAGTGCCAATCAATTAGTACATGCAGGTTTCATATGGTGTGCAACACTGTGTCTAAGTGCGTACATGTGAGACCGAGTCTAGTTGTTTGTTCTAAGGATGTAGATAGACCACTGTGTCTACATGCGTACATGTGAGACCGAGTCTAGTTGTTTGTTCTAAGGATGTAGATAGACCACTGTGTGTGTGTGTACGTACATGTGAGACCGAGTCTAGTTGTTTGTTCTAAGGATGTAGATAGAACACTGTGTCTACATGCGTACATGTGAGACCGAGTCTAGTTGTTTGTTCTAAGGATGTAGATAGACCACTGTGTCTACATGCGTACATGTGAGACCGAGTCTAGTTGTTTGTTCTAAGGATGTAGATAGACCACTGTGTCTACATGCGTACATGTGAGACCGAGTCTAGTTGTTTGTTCTAAGGATGTAGATAGACCACTGTGTCTACATGCGTACATGTGAGACCGAGTCTAGTTGTTTGTTCTAAGGATGTAGATAGACCACTGTGTCTACATGCGTACATGTGAGACCGAGTCTAGTTGTTTGTTCTAAGGATGTAGATAGACCACTGTGTCTACATGCGTACATGTGAGACCGAGTCTAGTTGTTTGTTCTAAGGATGTAGATAGACCATTGTGTCTACATGCGTACATGTCAGACCGAGTCTAGTTGTTTGTTCTAAGGATGTAGATAGACAACTGTGTGTGTGTACGTACATGTGAGACCAAGTCTAGTTGTTTGTTCTAAGGATGTAGATAGACCACTGTGTCTACATGCGTACATGTCAGACCAAGTCTAGTTGTTTGTTCTAAGGATGTAGATAGACCACTGTGTGTGTGTACGTACATGTGAGACCAAGTCTAGTTGTTTGTTCTAAGGATGTAGAAAGACCACTGTGTCTACATGCGTACATGTCAGACCAAGTATAGTTGTTTGTTCAAAGGATGTAGATAGACCACTGTGAGTGTGTACGTACATGTGAGACCAAGTCTAGATGTTTGTTCTAAGGATGTAGATAGACCGCTGTGTCTACATGTGTACATGTGAGACCAAGTCTAGTTGTTTGTTCTAAGGATGTAGATAGACCACTGTGTGTGCATGAGTACATGTGAGACCGAGTCTAGTTGTTTGTTCTAAGGATGTAGATAGACCACTGTGCGTGTGTACGTACATGTGAGACCAAGTCTAGTTGTTTGTTCTAAGGATGTAGATAGACCACTGTGTGTGCATGCGTACATGTGAGACCGAGTCTAGTTGTTTGTTCTAAGGATGTAGATAGACCACTGTGCGTGTGTACGTACATGTGAGACCAAGTCTAGTTGTTTGTTCTAAGGATGTAGATAGATCACTGTGTGTGCATGCGTACATGTGAGACCGAGTCTAGTTGTTTGTTCTAAGGATGTAGATAGACCACTGTGTGGGCGTGCGTACATGTGAGACCGAGTCTAGTTGTTTGTTCTAAGGATGTAGATAGATCACTGTGTGGGCGTGCGTACATGTGAGACCGAGTCTAGTTGTTTGTTCTAAGGATGTAGATAGACCACTGTGTGGGCGTGCGTACATGTGAGACCGAGTCTAGTTGTTTGTTCTAAGGATGTAGATAGACCACTGTGTGGGCGTGCGTACATGTGAGACCGAGTCTAGTTGTTTGTTCTAAGGATGTAGATAGACCACTGTGTGGGTGTGCGTACATGTGAGACCAAGTCTAGTTGTTTGTTCTTAGGATGTAGATTTAACAAGATTTAACAAGATTGCCATCCAGAGAATTAACTCTAGATGGCAGGTGGACAAGGAAGCCCTTTGGCTTATCGAGAGTCCAACCCTTTTATCTACATATATCCAGCCCTTCTGAGGTATGTGTCGATTTTATTTTTAAACATATTCACACTACTAGCACCCACACAATCATCAGATAATCTGTTCCATTCATTCACAGTCCTTTGTGTAAATGAGAACTTTCTTACGTCTAACCTACACTGCTCCTTTACTAATGTAACTTCATGTCCTCTAGTCTTTCTATCTTTCTTAACTGAAGAAAACATATTTCTATCAATATTTTCATAACCATTCAATATTTTAAACACTTCTATCTGATCTCCTCTCAATCTCCTGGTCTCTAGTGTTGTTAAACCACATTCTTTTAGGCGCCTTTCATAACTAAGATCCCTCAGATTTTGTATCATTTTAGTCGCTCTCCTCTGTACTCTTTCTAGCATATCTATGTCCTTCTTGCGGTATGGCCTCCACGCTTGTATACAATATTCTAAATGAGGCCTAACTATTGTTTTGTACAGTGGTATTATTAGTTCCTTTTCTTTATATGCTATATTTCACCTAATCAATCCAAGGATTTGATTTCCTTTTGAAGCTGCAATTCCACACTGCTCTGAAACCTTCATGTCAGCACTAATTGTCAGCCCTAAGTCTTTTTCTTTTACAGTAGTACTTAGTACAGTTCCCCCCATTGTATATTCTACATATTCGTTCCCATGTCCTGTGTGAAGGCATTTACATTTCCCAAAATTGAACAACATTTGCCACTTTTCAGACCATTAGATAGACCACTGTGTGTGCGTGCGTACATGTGAGACCGAGTCTAGTTGTTTGTTCTAAGGATGTAGATAGACCATATTGTGGAAGAACCAATGACCATACCTCATTGAGTGAGCAAGAACCAATAACTATACCTCTTTGAGTGTGCAAGAACAAATGACCATATCTCAATGAAGGTGCAAGAACCAATGACCATACCTCGTTGAGTGTGCAAGAACCAATGACCATACCTTATTGAGTGTGCAAGAACCAATAACCATACCTCATTGAGAAATGAAGATGATTCAGCTTTGGACACATCATGGCTGTTGAAAAAGATTGTTTCAAAATCTGAAAGAAACATTACAATGTGTGGTGAGGTATGAGGAGTGGTATAATTGTTATCTTCATATTATAAACTTCCTCCTCAACTGATTCAGCCTAAATTTGTGTTATAATTTTGTCAGGGCAAGCGTTACTGTCTTGTTATGTCAAGAGTCATCGTCTTGTCATGTCGATTGTCATGTCAAATGTTATCGTCTTGTAATGTCAATTGTCATCTTCTTGTTATGTCAACTGTCATGTCATGTCAAGTGTCATCGTCTTGTCATGTCAAGTCAAGTGTCATCATCTTGTTATGTCAACAGTCATTGTCTTGTCATAGCAACTGTCATCGTCTTGTCATGTCGATTGTCATCATCTTCTTATGTCAACTGTCATTGTCTTATCACGTCAATTGTCATCATTTTGTCATGTCAAGTGTGCTTCCTCATCTTGTCATGTCAACTGTCACCATCTTGTCATGTCAAGTGTCATCGTCTTGTCATGTCAAGTGTCATCATCTTGTCTAGTCAACTGTCATCGTCTTGTCATGTCAAGTGTCATCGTCTTGTCACATCAAATGTCATCAGCATGTTGTCACATAAAGCATCATCGTCTTGTCACATCAAGTGTCATTATCTTGTCACATAGTGTCATCGTCCTATCACATTAAGTGAGATTATCCTGTCACAGTAAGTCAGTGTTCTGAAAGGTTTATCCTACAACCATCAAGAACAGACAGCAACATAAATCCACAATCTAACATCTGTTAACATAATGTATCATACTGACTTATTTATTAATAAAAAGTACAGATTACAATTTTGCATGTGCATATTTTATATGAGAATTTTCCACGAGACCTATAACTTAATGCTCAAGTCCTCTTTGATATTTACCTCAATACGGACAGCTGCAAGTTTGAATTATTAAAAAAAAAATTATTCTTACAGATCATATATTCAATGTAATAATTTGTAGCACACAACTGATTCTTATAATATTAGAATAGTTTAATTTTAAAAAATAGTATTTTTACTATATAACATTCTACTTTATTATTATACTAGGAGGACAATTTTAACATACCCCCATACACACACGCATGCACGCACACACCACACACACGACACCCAAACACCACACACACCACACCATACACACACACATACCACACACACCACACCACACACACATACCACACACACATACACCACACACACACACAGGCACGCATGCACACACACGCACGCATGCACGCACGCACACTAGCTGGATTAGCGTTAAATGAGACGTACTGCCCGCGGAGAAGTTCTTGATGGACGGTCTCTCAACGATGTAATGGGAGTGGCCAATCACAAAGATCTTGCACAGCAATGCATTGTGGTTGATAAATGTTTGTGCGACACAGGGCGGCTGAACGTCCCGCAGCCCTTCCTCGTTGAAAATGATCGACATCTGTGAACAGAAACCAATCGTACGTGAGGTTTCATCCGCAGTGGACGTGACAAGATTTGACCGATACAGCTACATAATCAAATGCTATTGTTGAATATGATCTCGTGGTTCAACGTTGTATGAGATACTGCTGAAATCGATTTGTAATTTAGAAGATTGACGTATAAATGTTGAAGTTAACATATAGACCAGGAACTAACATTTTAAATCTGACATGTGCATATGTTACATAATGTTTTTTAGAAAGTGTCTATGACACGTATATATCTTGAAATAAGTTATCATAGTTCTTAAAGAAACATTTATTTCTGAATCTTAAAACTCCTTCCTTGATTGATTTTGGCTGCTGCAAATTACATCCGTTAGTGTTCAATTATGCATGTGTTGAAGTAACAATAATACATACTTTGTGAGAAAGTTGTGACCCATGTGCAACAGTCGGCTTGCAAACTGCAGACAAAAACAACATGAACAAAATAACATACCCAGGGAATATAACTATATATATATGTACATACATTTATATATATATATATATAATTGTATCCTATTATGTTACACCACAATATGGTATGGCTGACACAGCAGAATATATTGCATAGTTGATACACCCTGACATATGGTTGACAACATGATACACCACAATATACTGTACGGTTGATACACCATGATATAATATACTGTGCAGACATGTTAATTTTTAAATAAATAAATAAATTAAAATGTTGTTGACACAAAGTCATCAACAAATTGCAGTTTGGCATGTTAATAAATTAGATACTTTGTGATACAGCAAAATATATTTCTGCTAATATGCACTGAAAGTGCCCTTAATAATAGAGCACGTACCAAAAGGGAACTGTACATCGCTTTCTTCCATGAGCGCTTTGTTTTTGGCGACATCGCTGTCCATGAATTCAACAAATGCGGGCGTGAAGAAGTGACAGCCTGAGGCAGACAGACAGAAAGCACACCATTGGTCACAGCCTAGTTGACGTATTCTGGCTAAAATCCACATGCGACCCAACATTGTAGCCATATTCACATTTCTACACAGATGGATCTGGATCTGAGACTGCCATTGGAACCTGAGTCAGCAGTGCAGTTCCACTACAGGAAATCAATAGCGATCACAAGCAAATTTTACTGATGTTCCATATTGTATTTGGTGACGCGGAAGAAAGAAGGAATGAACTAAACAACACTGACACCGTCCGGCGGGTTCTTGTGCTATAATCAATAACACTATTAAACTGCGAATGAATACGGTTGATTAAGTAGAGATGGCCTCAGTAGGTCTATAAACTGTGTCAGTGGGTGCGCGTGTGTGCGCGTGTGCGCGTGTGCGCGTATAATGCGTAGTTGGTCTACTTAATTTTCTAGCACCTCCGAGAATTAAGTTAACAGACTGAAACAAAGAAAAGAAAGATAGGACTAAAGGACATGAAGTAACAATAGAGACGGAACAATGTAGATTAGATATAAGAAAGAATTCATTCTCACAGAGGACTATAAATTAATGATACTCTGCTGATTTTATGGGTGCTAGCAGTGTATGTTTAAAAACAAAAGCAATAAATACGTCAGAAGGGCAGCATAAAGATAGCTAACCAAAGTTACATTCCCAATAGAATTTGACCATTGGAGTAAATTCTCTGGGTGACAATCTATGTGAAATCTTGTTAAAATCTAATGGTGTTAAAAAGATTCATTAAACAAATCGGCCTTTTTTTAATCAGAACACCATGTCAAACTGACCTTTCTATGCTGGCACAGAGGGAGATCACTGCCAGTGTGCATGTCATACTCAGTGTTCATCTCACCAGCATTAATATGGTCATCCAAGTCATGAAGGATACAGTCCAAAATGTAGTGAGTGAGTGAGTGAGTGAGTGAGTGAGTGAGTGAGTGAGTGAGTGAGTGAGTGAGTGAGTGAGTGAGTGAGTGAGTGAGTGAGTGAGTCATTGAGTCAGTCAGTGATTGAGTGAGCAACAACATATGAAGACCCACCTTCCTCCATAATGTCACACTCCTGCACAAACTTGTACTGGACGTGTCTGTCCAGCAACTTGTACAGGTTCTCCAGAGGGTCAATGATAGGGATCTCTCCATGCTGCTGTGTGAATTGCTGCAATACACACACACACAATTTATTATAATGTGCAGACATTTTGTGTATTTTTGTTGAAATCTGTATATATATATATTTCCTTAAAATTCAGTATAAATTCATATAAATCCAATAAGTGTAGTGTTTAATTAGGCTGTAAAAATATACCTACATCAAACCAAATCTGACAGGTTTGCCTGAAATCTGTGTCACATGATAAGTATAACTTTTGTGATTCAACAGCTTTAAAGTTCTTTGTTATTTGATTTTACATTTGCATGATTAACACAGATTTTATGAATATATACTACATCACTATTCTCCCACTTGAAATAAATTCGTGTAAAAACAGGATACGACCATATTCCTCTGAAAAAAGTATGCATTGTAATTGTACAAGAGACATGTTTGATGGATGACAGGTCTATGTTGCAGTGGTAAACACAGTCAGATTTCTGTATTTGTAGGACATTCGTCCGAATAAACACAACTGTTTTTGTATCATGACTGGATGAGCACATACTGTGCAACATTTCATGAAAGAATGCGTGACTGTATAAAAGCTAAAGGTAACTTCTTATATAACACAGTATCCAGTTCTAGCAACTGCATAGAGCATTGATGCTTCACTCCCTAGCAGATCTCTTCAATCAAACACCATCTTAATTTATCCACAAAGATTCAGCCATGCTGCAATTATTACAATCTCTATTCGTACATAAGTATCCACCAGTCTATGGCCAGATATTCATTCATACAGTTGAGAGAGGAGGTTGGTGTAAAAGAAGTAATAAGCAAAGAATGGAGGAGGCGAGAGGAGGTTGGCATAAAAGAAATAATAAGCAAAGAATGGTGGAGCTGAGAAAGGAGGTTGGTGTAAAAGAAGTAATAAGCAAAGAATGGTGGAGCTGAGAAAGGAGGTTGGCGTAAAAGAAGTAATAAGCAAAGAATGGAGGAGGCGAGAGGAGGTTGGCATAAAAGAAATAATAAGCAAAGAATGGTGGAGCTGAGAAAGGAGGTTGGTGTAAAAGAAGTAATAAGCAAAGAATGGAGGAGCTGAGAGAGGAGGTTGGCGTAAAAGAAATAATAAGCAAAGAATGGTGGAGCTGAGAAAGGAGGTTGGTGTAAAAGAAGTAATAAGCAAAGAATGGAGGAGCTGAGAGAGGAGGTTGGCATAAAAGAAGTAATAAGCAAAGAATGGAGGATCTGAAAAAGGAGGCTAGAATAAAAGAAGCAATAAGCAAAGAATGGAGGAGCTGAGAGAGGAGGTTGGCATAAAAGAAGTAATAAGCAAAGAATGGAGGAGCTGAGAAAGGAGGTTGGCGTAAAAGAAATAATAAGCAAAGAATGGAAGAGCTGAGAGAGGAGGTTGGCATAAAAGAAGTAATAAGCAAAGAATGGAGGAGCCGAGAGGAGGTTGGCATAAAAGAAGTAATAAGCAAAGAATGGAGGAGCTGAGAGAGGAGGTTGGCGTAAAAGAAATAATAAGCAAAGAATGAAGGAGCTGAGAAAGGAGGTTGGTGTAAAAGAAGTAATAAGCAAAGAATGGAGGAGCTGAGAAAGGAGGTTGGCGTAAAAGAAGTAATAAGCAAAGAATGGAGGAGCTGAGAGAGGAGGTTGGCGTAAAAGAAGTAATAAGCAAAGATTGGATGAGCTGAGAGAGGAGGTTGGCATAAAAGAAGTAATAAGCAAAGAATGGAGGAGCTGAGAAAGGAGGTTGGCGTAAAAGAAATAATAAGCAAAGAATGGAAGAGCTGAGAGAGGAGGTTGGCATAAAAGAAGTAATAAGCAAAGAATGGAGGAGCCGAGAGGAGGTTGGCATAAAAGAAGTAATAAGCAAAGAATGGAGGAGCTGAGAGAGGAGGTTGGCGTAAAAGAAATAATAAGCAAAGAATGAAGGAGCTGAGAAAGGAGGTTGGTGTAAAAGAAGTAATAAGCAAAGAATGGAGGAGCTGAGAAAGGAGGTTGGCGTAAAAGAAGTAATAAGCAAAGAATGGAGGAGCTGAGAGAGGAGGTTGGCGTAAAAGAAGTAATAAGCAAAGAATGGAGGAGCTGACAGAGGAGGTTGGTGTAAAAGAAGTAATAAGCAAAGAATGGAGGAGCTGAGAAAGGAGGTTGATTTAAAAGAAGTAATAAGCAAAGAATGGAGGAGCTGAGAAAGGAGGTTGGCGTAAAAGAAGTAATAAGCAAAGAATGGAGGAGCTGAGAAAGAAGGTTAGTGTAAAAGAAGTAATAAGCAAAGAATGGAGTAGCTGAGAAAGGAGGTTGGTGTAAAAGAAGTAATAAGCAAAGAATGGAGGAGCTGAGAAAGAAGGTTGGTGTAAAAGAAGTAATAAGTAAAGAATGGAGGAGCTGAGAAAGAAGGCTGGTGTAAAAGAAGTAATAAGCAAAGAATGGAGGAGCTGAGAAAGAAGGTTGGTGTAAAAGAAGTAATAAGCAAAGAATGGAGGAGCTGAGAAAGAAGGTTGGTGTAAACGAAGTACTAAGCAAAGAATGGAGGAGCTGAGAAAGGAGGTTGGTGTAAAAGAAGTAATAAGCAAAGAATGGAGGAGCTGAGAAAGAAGGTTGGTGTAAAAGAAGTAATAAGCAAAGAATGGAGGAGCTGAGAAAGGAGGTTGGCGTAAAAGAAGTAATAAGCAAAGAATGGAGGAGCTGAGAGAAAAGGTTGGTGTAAAAGAAGTAATAAGCAAAGAATGGAGGAGCTGAGAAAGGAGGTTGGTGTAAAAGAAGTAATAAGCAAAGAATGGAGGAGCTGAGAAAGAAGGTTAGTGTAAAAGAAGTAATAAGCAAAGAATGGAGGAGCTGAGAAAGAAGGTTGGTGTAAAAGAAGTACTAAGCAAAGAATGGAGGAGCTGAGAAAGAAGGTTGGTGTAAAAGAAGTACTAAGCAAAGAATGGAGGAGCTGAGAAAGAAGGTTGGTGTAAAAGAAGTAATAAGCAAAGAATGGAGGAGCTGAGAAAGAAGGTTGGTGTAAAAGAAGTAATAAGCAAAGAATGGAGGAGCTGAGAAAGAAGGTTGGTGTAAAAGAAGTAATAAGCAAAGAATGGAGGAGCTGAGAAAGAAGGTTGGTGTAAAAGAAGTACTAAGCAAAGAATGGAGGAGCTGAGAAAGGAGGTTGGTGTAAAAGAAGTAATAAGCAAAGAATGGAGGAGCTGAGAAAGAAGGTTGGTGTAAAAGAAGTAATAAGCAAAGAATGGAGGAGCTGAGAAAGGAGGTTGGTGTAAAAGAAGTAATAAGCAAAGAATGGAGGAGCTGAGAAAGGAGGTTGGTGTAAAAGAAGTAATAAGCAAAGAATGGAGGAGTTGAGAAAGAAGGTTGGTGTAAAAGAAGTAATAAGTAAAGAATGGAGGAGCTGAGAAAGGAGGTTGGTGTAAAAGAAGTAATAAGCAAAGAATGGAGGAGCTGAGAAAGAAGGTTGGTGTAAAAGAAGTAATAAGCAAAGAATGGAGGAGCTGAGAAAGGAGGTTGGCGTAAAAGAAGTAATAAGCAAAGAATGGAGGAGCTGAGAGAAAAGGTTGGTGTAAAAGAAGTAATAAGCAAAGAATGGAGGAGCTGAGAAAGGAGGTTGGTGTAAAAGAAGTAATAAGCAAAGAATGGAGGAGCTGAGAAAGAAGGTTAGTGTAAAAGAAGTAATAAGCAAAGAATGGAGGAGCTGAGAAAGGAGGTTGGTGTAAAAGAAGTAATAAGCAAAGAATGGAGGAGCTGAGAAAGAAGGTTGGTGTAAAAGAAGTAATAAGCAAAGAATGGAGGAGCTGAGAAAGAAGGTTGGTGTAAAAGAAGTAATAAGCAAAGATTGGAGGAGCTGAGAAAGGAGGTTGGTGTAAATGAAGTAACAAGCAAAGAATGGAGGAGCTGACAGAGGAGGTTGGCGTAAAAGAAAGCTTTAAGAAACTGGTGAGGAGTCGACTGAAGTGGGCTGGACATGTGGAGAGAATGATTTAATAAGATTTAACAAGATTGCCACCCAGAGAATTAACTTTAGGTGGCAGATGGACAAGGAAGCCCTTTGGCTTATCGAGAGTCCGACCCTTTTATCTATGTGTATCCCGCCCTTTTGAAGTATGTGTCGATTTTATTTTTAAACATATTCACGCTACTAGCACCCACACAATCAGCAGGTAATCTGTTCCATTCATTTACAATCCTTTGTGAAAATGAGAACTTTCTTATATCTAATCTACACTGATCATTTGCTAATGTAACTTCATGTCCTCTAGTCCTTCTATCTTTCTTAACCAAGAACAAATATTTCTATCAATATTTTCATAACCATATATTATTTTAAACACTTCTATCTGATCTCCTCTCAATCTCCTGGTCTCTAGTATTGTTAAGCCGCATTTTTTAAGTCGCATTTCGTAACTAAGATCCCTCAGTTTTTGTATCATTTTTGTTGCTCTCCTCTGTACTCTTTCTAGCATATCTATGTCCTTCCTGCGATATGGAGTAGAACACAGAAAGACAGATTTGAAAGGATTGGGAGAGGATGGAGAACGAGAGCGAAAGATAGAGGGGAGTGATAGACAGAGCAGTGCAAGATCAGTGAGGGAAAAGAAAAAAGATAGCAGAAATCGAGGATCGGAATCGAGGCCAGCCTCACCCCTGACAGACGCGGAAACAAGAGGAGAAGAACAACAAAAAGGAGATTTGCAATAATAGTCTGGCAGCGTGTGCCGCATTTAATAGCTGTGTCATTCCATCTAGAGATGGTCACTGATGAAGGTCAATGGTTTCTACTGGACAATAGAAATAATCAATGATCAGTGTTCAGTCACTGAAGTAGCTCAAGGGCAGCAGTGATCAAGACAGATGATATGACAATGGAGCAAGACTACATGTCTCACATAACACAACCTCACACTGAGGAATTATCTCTGCTGATGTATGCACAAATGTTGACTGATCTGGAATTACTGTCTGTTATTCCATATAATTGGCCTGAGGGTCACCTTGAGTAACTTTGAGCAGTATATTGAAGTAATCATTAGGCGTGGATGGTCATAATACAATTATATATAATGATTCTGTTATATACCGTAGATCTCTAACACATACAATGTCTGAATATTTATAGTCATTACAGTACTGTTACAACTGAATTTTCATTATTGTTAAACACATCAACCAAGTAAATGTCTAGTAATAATTAATTCTGTCTAATGTTGACTTGTGTATGAAGATACCACAAAATAACTTCAATTACAAATGATGTTTAAGTTTTTTATTACATGGTGATATGTACAGTGTATTAATACATATCAACCGACACATAATATGTATCAGTAAAAATATTTGATTTAAAAATTGATGGTTCATAATGCAGAATCCTGCTCACAACTTACTAAATTGATATGGAAAATCTTTACTTTACAGTCGTTTATTGTTTAATTCTGTCAACCGCTGACATAGCGGTTGCAGTCACAGAATAAACCTGAGACTCTATGCCATCTTTCTTACATCAATCAACATATCTCATTAGCAAATGATCGACTTCCAACAAGAAAGGCATTACAAGGTTTTAGCTCCGTTGTAAAGACGGTAGTTTGCCACATAGCTTTCAAACTGTCAGTCTCTTAGAAGGGTAGATAATCAACTCACGTCTATTATGATCAGTTCATGAATACCAATTGGAAATACATCACCATTCGCCGGCGAGGACAACGTAATAGCATAGAGTGATCACATCACCATTCGCCGGCGAGGCCAACGTAATAGCATAGAGTGATCACATCACCATTCGCCGGCGAGGCCAACGTAATAGCATAGAGTGATCACATCACCATTCGCCGGCGAGGACAACGTAATAGCATAGAGTGATCACATCACCATTCGCCGGCGAGGACAACGTAATAGCATAGAGTGATCACATCACCATTCGCCGGCGAGGACAACATAATAGCATAGAGTGATCACATCACCATTCGCCGGCGAGGACAACGTAATAGCATAGAGTGATCACATCACCATTCGCCGGCGAGTACAGCGTAATAGCATAGAGTGATCACATCACCATTCGCCGGCGAGGACAACGTAATAGCATAGAGTGATCACATCACCATGTGTGTTTGGTAGCTAAATTTTCAATAACGCCACTACAACTCCAGGGATCGTTGGGCAGACAGGAAGCAGATGAGAACAGCTGTATTTTCCAGTGTAAGCATATCGCGTATAATTTCTCAGCTGTATTTTATTTATACGGCAGCACCGGCTTCAACTGTGACCTCTCGCCAAACTCCCCATGACATTTGTATTTAATCAACTCTACGGCAGTTAGAACGTGTACCAAATACGCTGTTAATATAATTAAGTAAACAAATGGCAATAAGGGGAGGTAAAACATTCCCACTAAATAATAAATACTCTATTGTCTATCTTTGTGTCCTCTGCTATGGTGCATGGTCATATACCAAAAGCAATCTGTGATTGTCATCATCATCATTGTCGCTTCCAAATCTGCCTGTCTTGCGCTATCCTCTGCCAGATGGTGTCCTTCCAGTACTCGTCTAGTTCGTCTCTCCACTGTCTCACTGGTCTTTGTGCTGATCATTTCCCTTCCTAAGGTCTCCAGGTTGTGATACGTGATGTCCATCGGGTATCTCGTAGTCTGCTGATGTGCCCTGCCCAAGTCCACTTCTGTCTTCTGATTTGTTCTATCATGTCTATGACCTTTGTCTTCTGCCTTACCCAGATGTTTGTTTTTCTCTCCCGATATGTGATGTTTAACATACTTCTTTCCACCTTTTTTTGTGCGGCTGCTAGCTTGTTCTTTGCCTGGATGGTGAGTGCCCATATTTCCGTATTGAATGTAATCGCTGGAAGTACGCATGAGTTGTAAACTTGTCTCTTCAAGTAGGTTCCAATGTTACCTTTGAATATATTGCGGTGTTTGGCAAATGCTGTCCAGCCGGCAGTGATTCTTCTTTGAATCTCCTTGTCTTGGTTTTGTCTCTGATACTGTACCGCTGTCCCAGATAGACGTAGCTTTCAATGTTCTCTATCTGTGTGGTGTTGAGATATATTGGTGTGTAATTTTCTAGCATCACTTTTGTCTTCGAAATGTTCATCTTCAGACCTCGTTTTTCACTTTCATCAGCTAACTCCTGCAGTTTTTTTTGTAGTTCTTGCCGTGTAGTAGCGCATATGAGTATGTCATCGATGAAGCAAAGATGACTGAGATATTCTCCGTCTATCCTCAAGCCTCTGGTTTGCCAGGTCAGTCTTCGGAATATGCTTTCGAGTGTTGCCATAAACAGCTTGGGCGATATGGTGTCACCCTGTCGTACTCCTCTCTTGATGTTGATCTTGTTGCTCTTTTTGTGTAGGTGGAATGTCACCAAGATGTTGGTGTAGATGTCTTTCAGAAGTTCGATGTACACGTCTTCTATCCCCTGTTCTTGGACTGGACACTGAGAACAGTCTAATCCATACCCTTGTGCCTTGGCTACCCTTTGCCTGTCGCTGACATTGTTTACGATCTTTGAATATTTTTAGGTATATATATGTGAATTGTTGTCCCTCAATTTCACAAACTGCTGCATCGTATTTCTCAGTTAGATCTCATTATCTTTGGAGCAGTAGACTAGAGTAGCATGACCAGTGTAGACAAGATGGGGCACACCTACCCAGTACCCAGAATGTATCAAGTTTTGAGAAAAAAACCTGCACCATTTCTAAACATGTTGATATTGATGGGTATATATTATGTACCCAGAAATACGTCATGCAGGCAGTCCTGAATAGAATTCAAACAAGTTAAATTATAACATGATTACATGCTTAATGTTAAAAAATTAAGTTAAAAAAAAGTTATTTAAGCGATCATACTATCATGCAAATTAATTAATAACATTTTAATCAATTGATTTGGGGCATATACAACTGCGAAAAGGCACATAATTCTATCTCTGATGTGTCTCAAGGGCACATATATGTCTTTTTCTAGATCAATCCCTCAACATATATACAATGTATATATATATATACATATATATTATTGGAATGGGTTGGTTTAAACAACAATTTCTAACCACATTTGTACTGTTTATGTTACATAAACTCACACACTGGACATCCGAGGGTGAAATAGTTTAGTGTGGTGCCATGCCCCTCCACCTATACCCTCCTCCTTACCCACACACATACCCCTCCCTCTTCACCACTTCCGTACACACCCCACCCCACCCACCACCCCCACAGTGCACTGCATGCCCAGTTTCTACTCACACAGAATCGTTGCACCCGTGACTTGGCAATGTTGTTTCCCTGGTTGGCTTTGGCGATCTGGTCGGTCAGTTTGTGTAGGATGAGGTCAAATGGCCCCTGATCCACCAGTGACCGGTCCAAGTCCAGCTGCCATGGCAAAGAGTCGACAACAAATGATGTATCTCACAAGCGAAGCAATGAATATATATAATAGATACACATATTTTTATTTCATGCAAAAGCCATGTAGGTACATAAAAATGTGTGCATTAGAATTAAATAAGTGTAAACAAAATAAAAAAATACTTTAAAATTTAAATTAATTAAAAGAATACAAAAGTGAAAAATATGTTACATAAAATAAATAACATAATATTTAAATAGGATATAAAATTAATTGTACAATATAAAGTGAATGTACAATTAACAATATTTGTAAAAATTTTGTATATCTGATCATATAATTTTCAGTGTCATATATATATATGTACAGTGTGTATATATATATATTCTGAAACCGTTAAAAAATTATATAAATATTTGTGCATACATGTAGTAGGGCATCAAGGCTAGTGAAAGCATTACTTACATACCATACAATAAACACACTACTGACGTACTACATGGCGTGACCCTGTGGGTGAAGACTAGTGATGTATGGACGTTGTTATTGGCTGGTATACGACTATGTAATATACTGTAGAACAATCCTGCGCACACAGAGAGAGGAGCTGTCCGTAGATCAATACATATGCACACTCACATGAAGTGTGCACTTGTTATTTATGCTGCCACCCACGCAGTGCGGGCGTCACTTCATGCTCACCTGGCTCTACTCCAAACACATGTTCTTGGACTCACTGCCCACGTGTTGGTCTTAGCGTACTCAACTACTGGAGCACACCTCCAGTAAAACATGCTTTATTACTACACCACCTGTTGACGCGCTTAATGGCACATTTGACTGGTGTGATAACAAAATTATTATTAAGGCATGCATATTAAAATGATTACGTTTACTGCCTAAACACAGTCCATGAAGACCACCGAGACGACCTCTGGAATTTAATGGCAAGCGATATTATTGGCGGAGCTTATCTTCCGAGTTTCAGCAAGCGATCTGTCAGGGAGTACTGCGACTGATGTAGTCAGCAGCGCCCCCTGGTGCGCAAGTACGTATATTGCCAAAGGAGGGCCATAGTCCGGGACCCTCAGACTTCCTAAATATGTGAATAATATGCCAAGTAGATGTGAACGTGATTATTTGTGAGTGTTCAACTTGTAAAGGTTAACACTTTCAGTCAGGCAAGCTGGTCATTATTGTAGGCTAACAAGTCATTATAACTAACAAAAGATGCCTATCCTCCGGCTGGTGCAACATGCACACACATGCCGAAGATGGCTTCCTCGAGTATTCAGGAATAACATTTGGTATGACGTAAATTTGAAACAGTTTTTCACATCAACATAAAACATCCCCAAATGATCAGCGTTCCTCACATAACATTATGCACAATTGATTTACGTCTGTCTAACATCTGGTGTGAACTTTAAAACCTTCACATAACCTTAATTAACCAATGAGGAATTTTGAAAAAATAATATGTTTCTTATCTTCCAACGGGTCCTAGATCCATCCCCGAAAGTTTGGTGCCCGAGATGCAAACCACATAGTAGAAACATTTTCACTCCCAGTCACTAACAGTAATACACCCAAAGGCTAGGTCAATAGATAACCAGATGGTCATTCCATTCATTGACAAACCAGGATGTTAGAGCAGGGCATCCTCAAAGGATAGGCATACTTCAAGTGCTGCATTTATATCTCTTTTGTTAATGATGGCAGCATCCTGTTGAGCAATGGGCCCACTGAATCACTGCTGAGTTGATTACTATGAGGTCTATAAATATCACTACTATACAAATGATGTTGACATGAGCCTTTTCCATGGTGTGACTTGGAGACTAACACTTCCTGGAAGCAGGTGATGTCATAAGGAGATAAGCTAGGTCACTATAAACACTGATAATTGGAGGGTGTACTCTATCTTGGGTGTGGTCTGACCTCTGATAACAGATTGTGTACATACGTGATTTTTTTTTTTAAATGGGTCAAATAAATGTGCAATTTAATCAGTCAACTTCATAACACTATAAAAAACATCATATGATGACTTAACATTTAACTTTTTATCAAGGCCATTGGCTTGACCTGGTGTTAAACATTATTTATCTTCATTTAGTGACTTTGTTCAAACATCTCAGCATGGTGCACAGATTTGCATGTTTAATTTTCAGATATTGTTATTCTTTTGTTAGTACTTAGGAAGAAATTGTTGTTTGCTATATTTTCGATTAGAAAACTCAGTTATAATGTGACATCCAGACCAACAAGAGCTTGTCCTCCTGAGCAGTGGATCCTATCATTACTGACAGATGAGCACTGTCATTTGGGTCCTTGTGTTGATATATTAATGGGCATTAGTCATCAAACAAATTGTGCATGATGCCGCTTTAACCCCTTGCTCTGCCCCTGCTTACTGGTCTACTGTGGACAAAATATTGATAAGCTGTAGCAAGTGAATGATGACCTTGCCTAAAGCTATAGGTGCAAGTCCTATGCAGGCACCCCTGTACTGTCCATCCTTATATCACTTGGTGACTTTGGTAACCAGTTACAGAAATGGACAACTCTTAAGTAACTACGGGTAGCTAGTTTTTTTATTTGTTTAAAGTTTAAACTGTGAAATAATGTGGTCCTATGCAAAATTCAACATAAAGCCTGTCAGAATATATAAAGAAGAGAGTGTATGCGCACACAGTGTACACACACAAACATGCACACTCACTGATACATGCGCACATGCCGTCAACAGCATTAATGTTAACAAGCTGAATAAATAATGACACTATTTCTGACATTCCTCAAAGGGGCAGATTTAATGGATGCTGATGAATATTAAATAGAAAGGATGAAACTTAATTATGTGGCATCCATTAAACACTATCATCATGAAAATTGTATGACATATTACATGATTTATTAAATCATCATTTCACTGTACACATGTTTCTCAAAGCCATTACCGGTACTTTAGAAACTTTGTAGATGGCATTCATACAAACACAACACCGATTTGCCATTCCACTTGTCAGTAATAATTTGACATTTTTAAATGAGTTACCAATGAATGGAGCTTAAACATGACTTGACTTGTAACTGACCACAATGGTAGTCGTTTTAATGAAACCAGTTAATGAGTATGAATGTTTAACAACATAAATGAAATGACCCTATCACAGGGATTTCAAAACTTACCGAGGAGTTAAATATGTGAAGGCTACTACAGTGGTGTAGACTAATGGCAGTAATACAATTGTAAGAAAACAAAACAGTATCTTAATAAAGACAAGTTATATTTGCATGGAAAATTAAGTTTTTGCACAACTTTTCCTTTTTTTATTTTTATTTGTTTTCATATATCATCACACGCTGGAAATACAGTATTCACGTTCAGATATTCATGTCAAATAAATCAATTTCTGATTCTAACTAACCATAACTTACTTGGAAATGATGATGATTTTATTCAATATAAAATGTAAGCTTGTACATACATAACATAAATACAGGGTACATTAAATATAAAGGATGACACAAGAAAGTGAAAGCACTTGTTTCCATTGTGGTCCTTGGACAGACAAACAAATACATGACACAGATATAAATAGAATATGACAAAATAACAGACTAAAAAGACAATAATAAATAAATACTAGTTACTAGAATGTCAAAAGACATTCATAATTATGATATAAGCACTATTAAGTCATTTGAAAAACTGACACATGTACTACAAATACATAATACAAGTTTTTTTAAATTAAACACTTTTAACAAAAGATGCATCATCAATAAAAAAAGACTATTTATATGAAATTACACAACAAACATGCCATATATTATAAATATATCTACTATAATTAACTACAAAATGTAATAATAGCCTTTCGCATATATAAATTAATTCTGGCATGTTTTACTTCAAGGAATGTTGTTTACAAACACATCAGTGCAAATGCATGTAAACATGCTTGGTCAATTGTGCAACTACCAGTAGGTCTTATTACTGCATAACCAAACTCCAACTGTGCCAAGCTGTGACTAAGTCTACATGGTTCCAATCCTTAGACTGGTATTAATACCCTGCCCTTAATTCTACATAACGCATATATATGACCTAAGTTATTTATGTCTGCTAATTTGCTAAATATAAGCTGTACACGAGTTGTTTCTTGGAAAATAATGAAGCCAGGTGTAAATCGCCACTGCTTACTAGCTGAAACTATGTAGGATTCTAAGTATACACGTAGGTGTTAATAAACGTGGTGATTACAGTATTAAAAAGGAAAACAAACAGTGACTGCAATAAAAGCTACAAACAATTGTATATCAATTTTTTCAGAATAAATTATTCATACGAGTACTTCATACACTTCAGCAATTCATGTGCTTGATTCTGACAAAATTTTCCAAATTCATCCACCCACAATAAATAGTTTACAGCATACATGTGGCATATGAGTAACTGATCAGTGATCAAGAGTGAGATATCACATGCAACCAACATGTGTGCTACAGTCTAAGTCTGCTATCGGCAGATCGTGAGCACAATTGAGCATTTAACAATGGCCCATAAATACAGAGGTGAAGGTCAGTTTGTCCGTCCATTCACTGTAGTATTGGGTATCCATATCTTGTAGTTATGAAGGAGTCACTGGAGCAATGGTACAAAAGACATTGACCTTGGGGGTTGAGAAGTTATAAAGGTACTATAAATAAACCATACAGTACACAATTGCGTTCACTTCGAATACGTGTACTTAAAATTATGCCATTGGTTCATATGTCAACAGAAAATAGTTTTAAGATATAAATATTGAGTTGGTAGGAGTGCTCACAGCACTTTATGCCCTCCTGCCAGACCTGCTCATTCTAATACCAACTCGACTTCTCTGGAAAACATTCAGCCATGCTGCAGTGTAATTACTGCACGGATATGGCTAATTCACATAATTACACCAACCTTTGTCTGTAGCCTGGTACTCAATTATACGGCGGCGTGAAGTGAACACAACTGATGGATCTGCTATGTCGCGGTTTGCCTATGTCACAATCACTATTATGCTTAAGACCTCCATCAAGCCTTGCCTGTGTCAACAATGTTGATGAGAACGGTTGTATATAAATGATTTACATTATTATTGCTGCATGACATCTCATAAATCAAACATTCCCACATACAATTGTCACTTTTAAAAAGTTTGCATTATGTTTTTGTCATAAAGAAATGCTTTTAGATGAAGCTATGGAGTTTGAAAGGACCACAGGTACCAGTACCCCAACACTAGACTGCTTGGGTGGTATCAGGCTACAATCTTCAATGCCAACTGACAGCTAGCATGAGTCAATTATGAAGTTGTCAATGGCCGTGCCACATGGTTGCTTCACTCCCTTCTTACAATCAGACTTATTGCAGGTACCTAGATACAAGTTGTGACATGTGGCCCAGCAGACAGATGTAGGCATGTATACTTGTTATGACAGCAACCCTTGATAGCAGCCCCCAAAGTGCACCAAAAAGTACCTTTATTTATGTGAACGGCACCAAGGCTAAAAACACTTTCAAAAGGTTCCCTGGTGTTCCTCGAGTACGGAATGACCAATGACAGCAACTTTAAATGGTGGAATCCCCTGACAGCAACCCCGAAAGATTGACGAAACTGTATTTATTTGCGCAAACACCTAGCGGATTTCACAGTCCCGTAGATGGCGCTGTTGTAGAACAGATGTGCTAACAATACAAATGCGACATAACAAATTAACTTAGTGATGCACAGGACTATGCGACAGGTTAACTGTTCATAATTATATCTTCAGCACATCCATCACACATTAGTACAGACACGACAGGACAACTGTTTACATATTTTCAGCACTCTCAACTGACGCAACAGGGTAACTGTTCACTCTTCTTATCAGTACATACAAACGAGACAGGATAACTGTTATATTATATCTGTACCACACACATCATAGTACAGATGCGACAGGATAACTGTTCAAATATCTTCTTGCAGTAGGAGAGGGGGCAGTTCCCTCTGGTGAGACAGTTACCTGTAGTGGGATAAGGGGCAGTTCCCTCTGGTGGGACAGTTACCTGTAGTGGGACAGAGGGCAGTTTCCTGCGGTGGGACTGGGGACAATTAACTGTAGTGGGAGTTGGGACAGTTACTTGTGGTGGAGTGCTACTCGTGGTGGTACAGGGGAGAGTTACCTGTGGTGGGACAGTTACCTTTGGTAGGACAGTTTCCTGTGGTGGTACAGGAGACAATTACCAGTGGTGGGACATGGGACAATTACCTGTTGTGGGGCGGTTATGCACAATTTATGCTAATGACCACATCATGCAAGGTAAGTATGTATATTACAGTTGCTCAAGTTCATCCATCGCTAAATTCCGTGGCAATCAGGTATTGTGTTGGTTTTTTTCAAATCTAATCGTTTATAAACACAACTATATCATACTAGCCAGGTTTATTACCTATTGTAGCTGCAAGTTCAACATAAACGTTCACCAGAGCAGCCAAATAGAAGATAAAACACGAGGCAACACTAAGGAGACACTGACATGGATGATGTTTGAACTTAGGACACGCAACGATACTAAACAATGATCACTACAAGACACACATCTGGACGTTTGTACCGGGATCTCTTTTAGTCTTTTTAAACCACACCTTTTAAAGATCAATATCCTTTGGGAATAATGGAGTTATAGTGTTTTCTTTCCTAGAATCGGAGAAGCAACAGGGAAAACAACACTAAACCATGTTGTTCACATACAGTTGCTAGAGACGCAAAAAGAGATGCTAGTTTAGCCTCAATTTTAGATTAAAGTGATGACGCATTAATACATTAAAAAATTGTCTATCATCAGCACAGATGCGACATATACACGACTAGTGATTAGATATCTTTGTCGCTCTCGTCACTGTTATCGTCTGTCCAGATGTCCGAATCTTCGCCGTCCATCACTCCTATGATGTCCTCGGCATCAAATGGAGTTGCTGACAAAGATTCCGGCAGTGAACTCCCTTGGAATTACTCCAGCTCCAAATTTCCTGACTTCTCTGTCCATCCATAGTCAGTGGGCCTCGCCTTGCAAGTCAGGTCAGGCTGGTCAGTCCTCTTCCACATCCGTGCAACAAAGTCTGCTCTCATGATGTGGTTGGTAAGAGTCTTGAAACAAGGGGAGAGATGCACAGTTGATTTTCCGGATCTTGGCCAGTGGCTCCTTCTCACTCCCACCACTCATTCTGATGAAGGCTCTGTATCTCGTTTTGTTGACATCGGTGCATTTAAACCCATACAAGGATCAAACAAATGACGTAATGGCTGGTAGGTCGACTGCTTCTGAGGTGAGGGACCACAGTGCCATCACGTGTTGATGCACTACATCCGTTTCCAGTAGTTGGAAGGGCTTCACGTTGCCATTCCAAAAACGCAGGATGTGAAGTCACATCCTGTCAAAGCATGCAGTCCCATGAGTGCATCCATGAATCCTTGGATTCTCTCATCAAGGGTGGCAGCTATATATCTATGGTTGTTTCCAGATCCATAATCCAGGATGATGTTCATCCCTTCTGACCTTCCGACAAGCCCAAGAAGAATGACGAAGTATGACATGACCTCATATGTTGATTTGCTGTGCTGAAGCACAGTTTCATGGAGGAGGATGCCCCCATCAATCACAGTGGCCACAATTGGGGGGGGGGGGAGTGTGGCACTGGTGAGCACGACATCCTGTATTTTCTCAAGAACCTTGTTAAGTGCTCTTTGTCCGTCTTCAGTGGTGTCCTGTTGCTGTGGGCAAGAGAAAGGGGAACCTCTGTGATAGGGTAACTTAACAGGTGCTGCAGGTTAACGGCATCACTTGTCTTGGCAGAAACAGCCAGAATTCTCCTAAAGATGTCCTTTACGTAATCGCGTCGACATGTGTTATGGTACCTCGCTTCCCTTGCAATGAGATCTTCACCTAGGCCGTGGATTCTAACTTCACATTTTGTCTTTGCAGCATGAATGATCAACTTGCTGTATGTACTTGTGTAGTAAGACATTGGTGCAGGCATTCATCCTTCTTGGACTTTTTCATCCTCTTCTTCCCACAGAAAAGACACTCCTGTGACCCGTCTGTTGGACGTTGGTGGAATTCTCGAAATGAGCGGGTGGTTTTGATGGCCGGTGGTTCACTGAAAGGTGCAGGCTGTCTCTTAACAGTGCAAAACTGACTGAAACATTTAGTGTGATAACAGGTGTCACCCAATTCCGTATTCATGCTAATTTCTTCAAACGGGGTCGCTATTTGGGCTTCAAGAGTCCGGATTCGATGTAAGTGTCGACTAGTCAATAGGATGCATGGTTTTTATTTGGGCTTCAAGAGGGTCTGTATTCAACACAAATGCCGACTAGTGACTTTGTGCCATCAGCCTATAATAGTATAATTGTGCGCAAAAGACATCTTAGTTCAGCTACCGTTTTCTTTGTTTTTGAGTTCCACATGTCTCCCAAACGCAGTTACCGTTTGGGCGCCATGTTACACGAATGTCTAGTTTTTTAGCATGTCGAAACTTCGCAAGGTGTCACCATTGGAGACACAGAGGATCCCGTGGGAATATTCCGATGTTTTGGACAATTGACAAGTTATGTCATTCACATTGTCCAATGGAGTTAATTCCAAGAGATAAATCCTAACTGGCCCTGAGTGACGACTAAACGATGTTGCTACAAATCTGCGATTTTGCAGAAAATATAAGTGACTTTGTGGTGTCATTTCGCACCGTTCGCCAACGCTGAATATATCGCGAAAGAACACAAAAATGGGCACACGAAATAGCTATGAGACGGCAATTTTGGGTGTGGCGGAAACACTGCTAGTACATCACCCTAATAAATTTATAAAAAAAATCAGAATGGTATGTAGTCATCTATCATAATCAGCTTGCAAAATACGTACATCTATAAATTATATTTGCGTAGCGATATACATTTTGGCGCCATCTACCGGACTACAAAATCTGCTAGGTGTTTGCGCAAATAAATACAGTTTCATCAATCTTTGGGGGTTGCTGTCAGGGGGATTCCACCATTTAAAGTTGCTGGCATTAGTAATTCCGTACTCGGGGAACACAAGGGAAACTTTTGAAACTGTATACATAAATAGCGCTGTATACATAAATAAAGGGTGTACATTTTTGCCCACTTCAGGGGTGATTTAGGGGGCATTCCACCACCCAAGACCCGGCAGCAACAAATTTTTGTGATGTCGGGGGATGGTTCCTCCAATATGGTTCCTCCAATACACTTTGGCCCTTTTTACACAAATAAAAGCTGTGGGCTCCCGGTCTATAGTCATAAGTTCTCCCACCCAGGCCAAAGTGCTAACACAACATAACATTCAGTGTTCTTAGGTAGTACCTTTAGTACAATGCAGACTAGTTGACTTTTTTAAATGACATTTAATTTGACAGGCATTCATTGTTACTGCAACATTGGCATAATAAAGTTTGCCTGGAGAACATAAGCCACATGTTCATACAATTATGTTTAGGGCATCAGCCAAGTAGTTCTAAGGAACATTGAGATTTATTTTGCTATTGATGCAAAAAGTACAATTCACATTGTGTAATATATACTTTTTCTATGCAAACTTAGCAATGACTCACAAAGTATTGAGTTTGTGCAAACATTGGCTGTAAACAGGAGTATTGTGTGTTAACTTATGTACGCTAATTAAGTTGTCATGCTTGATCAAGACATCGACGAATATATTATAAGACGATCTCTGTTTCTTTATATGCCTCCATATAAAGGTGCACTGTTCGTTCAGAAGAGGTCTGAAGATTGTTATGGCACTTTGTACACAGTGACTACGCCCATGTATCATTAACGACCACTTAAAGTATCAAATGTTTTGCCCTGATAAACTTCTGTACAAGTATCCAGGTGAATATCCGGTGAATGGCTGCCAGTTTATCTGGGCTTACTTAACCCCACCTATGGCATAGTTAAACTTGAGGTATACAATGCAAGCCCCATCTACACATTGCATACCAAGATAGCCATGGTCAGATATTCCACCATCACCATGGTGGGAAAATGTAGTAGCAAGTTCAACAATTTGTTCCTCTAAAAATAATCAGAATGTAAAATTAACTAAAAGAAATGCACTAAGTTTAACCTAAACTCGAAATAAAAATGACTAATTGCTTTTCTGATGTTGACAACTAAGACATTTCACATACAGACGCGGGGTACTGCTTCAATTTGTAAACAAACCATGGGGAACTGAGTACAACAAAGTGAACAAACAAAAGCTGTAAATAAAGTTCAATGGTATATGTCATTTTCTGTTGCTAAAACTTTTGCAACAGCGCTTGTTAGCAGCAGATTTGACTATTGCAATTCCCTCCTTTATAATATCGCTAGCAAGGATGTCACAAAACTTCAGCGTGCCCAAAATTGTCTAGCAAGAGTAGTTACATGATCACTTCATTTTTCTCGCTTTGTACCACTTTTGAAGTCTTTGCATTGGCTTCCTGTACGATATCGTATAATATTTAAGATCTGTATCATTACATACCAGGCACTGTCCCGTAAGCAACCATCTTGTTTGCATTCATTGCTTACTCCTGTAAGAAAACCTATCCAGCTTCGATCATCTAGTTTTTGTCCCTAGAGTCAACACTAACATCGGAACTAGGGCTTTTTATGTTGCTGCACCAACTCTTTGGAATATGCTCCCTCTTAGATCAGTTGAAAATATTACAAAATTCCGTTGTCATTTAAAAACTTACCTTTACAACCTTGCTTATCCACCTTAGCTCCCTAGCGCCTTGACCCATCTGTTGACAACTGGAATACTACTTATGGATTTTGAGATTGACCAATCCTTTTGTTTTTATGCTTCTGAGCTTGGTTTCCAAGGAGTTAGGTGCAATAGAAGTTATCTTATTATTATTATTACTGTTCGAGGGGCCAGTGTTCCAAAACTAATTTTACCTTACAATTTTTTGTAATTTTTCTGAATTTCAGAGAATTCCATACTGAACTCAATACTAGTGTGAACGTCACTATTTGCATAACTTATTTTAGTTCTTTACTATCTTATCAACTTAACTAATGTATTTAATTATTATAAAGAAGAGAAATACCCTTGCAGTAACCTGCCACAAAGAACAAAGTGTGCTTACCTTGACCATTTCAATGTCCTCATTTCTGAAAAGAAAATATAACATTTTTAATAGAATATTGTTAATGGCAGGTGATGTCATGTTTTATATTTTAAAAGACCTTGTGAGGTCTCGCTGAAATGATGACGACACAGGTAATATAATCATGATTACTTACACTGAAATTGTTTATATATCATAATTAGTAACATGTTTCTAGTCAGTCTATTTGTACATATTAAATTACAGTGAGGTCATAATTTATTAGAAGGAAAGCTCAGAGGAATCAGAAAAGAGCTTAACAAGATTTGGGGGTGGATCGAATTTCAATCAGCACATAGGAGATCTGTGGTTTTTAAATATTTGGTGCACACAGGATTACGCCTGCAATAATTGTTTACCTACTGCACAAAAAGGTTGTCACATTTTGTTTTTAGTACACATGCTTTGAGGGTGTGGTTACATTTCAATGCGGATGATTTTTGGAAGTGTTGAATTTCCCACACTCCCTGATAAATATTAACCCATTGTGTTAAGGGTTTTATCAGTTATGGGTAATCCGCACCACACAGCAGATGGGCATTTAAATCAATTGGTCATAATGTTATGTGTAACTTGCATCAATGCGAATATAACTTTTTTAAAGTTACAACATAACAAGGTTTACATCATTTACAAATACTCCAGGAAACTGTGTGAAAAAAGTAACATTTTATTTTTTCCATGAAATTCCCTACTCTTGTTAGTTAAAGGTCCATACCAAATGTTTGAAGGTTACTACAATTGTATTAAATTACATTAAACCGTTTAACTTCTGTTGGGGACATTTCATGTAACTTTCAACAATCACATAAAAAACATGCAGAACATTGCAAAAAACTATTCAAAGTTGTTTAATCTTCATTAAACATCTGGTATTAATAGTTCGTGAAACAGTGTTCTGCATTTATTTGTATATCGAGCCCTCTGGCATATGATATCAAACTAAATACTTGGTTGCATGGTTTCTGGTGCAATCATGAAGATCTATGATCACCTAGAGCTGATTACAAACAACCAAGTTATCCCGGCCTGAAGATGGGTAATTTTGGCTAGTTAATTTCAATGCTCATAAAATGAAGTACCTCGTGACATGTTCCATAAAGGAGGAGGGTGGATAACATGAAAAACTACACTCAAATAATTTAATTGGGCAAAAAGAACACTTTTGAAAATATGGCACAACAGTTAATGAGTAGCTTTGCAATAGAGTGAATGGTGGCATTATTATGGGACCATATATATTATATAATTATAATATAATTATGGTAAATATTGTCAAACATTTCATAAGAAACTTCTTCCTGAAGTTAGTAAATTTTAATTACCCAAGCAATGTCTAATGTAAGTACACAAACTGTATGTAAAGTTAGTAAACCTTTATTTACCCCGATATAATTGTATTCTCATGCAAAAAAAAATTTATACTGGAACTGGAACATCTTCATTCGACAGATAGTAAATGAGCAAATACAAAGTATATAACGACAATGTCAAAAAGAATACATTTCTGTTAGGAGATTCTCACTAAGGCATTATAAATATGCTGCTGACGTGAGAGCCACCCACCCACTTGTAACTAAAACATTTCTACTACTCCCAACGTGGTATACAGAACATATTTAAGTTAAAGACATGCAATTGCTTAAAAATCGAAAGACAGTACGAGATGTATGTTGGTAGGCTAAGTGCATATGTAGCAGTTTGTGTCCGTGCACGTATCTTTGTAAAGTGCTAATAAGTGTTGTTTGGTGTATGTAGAAAAACCATAGATGCTAAGTGTGTATATTTTATCTAAAATGCAGGGTGGCATTTTTCTAAGTAAATGATAATTAATTTGATGACTTTGCCTTGTGGGATAATCATGATATGCAGCGTTTTGTAAAAATAGCATTTGAAAAAATTTAGGAACGCGTTTATGTACAAATTTATGAAAGAACGTCAAACACTAATGATTGAAGATATCTTCCAGCTTTAATAGATTTAAATATTTCATTGTAGGTTCGGTGTGTGAATTATATTTACTGAGGGAAATTATTCACATGGCCCTTTTCTGCAATTCAGAAAGTCTATCTGTATCAAAACCCCATGACAAAACCCCATGACAAAACGCTGTAGTTGAGCTGTGGCACAATTAAATAATTATAAATGGTCTTTAATGTATATTCAGGTAGAAAGTGTTTTTTCAAGTTAGGTAAGTACCCTTTATGCCGTAGTGTTCAAGCTGTTTAAATAAAATATTGTGGTCTATAGTATTGAAAGTTTTTGACAAATCCCAAAAAAATTACAATGGGAATTTTTCCGTTATCTAAGTTTTAAAGAATAATGTCAGTTAGTTCGAGAGTAGCCATTTCTGTTTAATGTAATTTCCTAAACCTGTACTGACTTTTGTATAATAATTCGTTTATAGTTAGATAGTCAAATATTTGATAGTACACCATTTTTTTTAAACTTTGGAAATTGAGGGGAGTAGTGAAATTGGTCTGTAATTGTTGAGCAAGGTGTTATCATCTTTTTTATACAAATGAATTTTGGCAATTTTTAGTTTCTATGGAAATATACCTGTGCTAACAGATTGGTTAATAATTGATGATGATGATTTTTATTACAGTATCTTCAGTTACTGGTTTGAAATTAAACGTTGAACGAGACCTGTTTTATAAATAACTATTAACATGTTTTTGTGGGTTTTTGTGGAGAATTGATTGTGCCAGTTTAGTTCCAATATTTACAAAAAACTCATTGAATTCGTGTGCAATTTGCTTGGTGTCGGTAATGCGTAATCCATTTATATGAAAGTGATTTGGAAGTTTAAATTGTGTGTAGTTTTTATTTATACGTTGTTTGATGTTTGATGGTATCCCACGTTTTCCTAGTATTTGATTTGAATTGGTCAAATAGGTTTCCGTAGATCTTTTTGGTATTTCTGATGGTTTTATTTAGAATATTTTTATATACACGAAGATTGACCGACATGGCATTGTAAGAAGTGTCATTTTGTGGCGTCTATTTTACTTTCCGATACAGTTTATCTTTATATTTTATGGACTTGATAATTCCAGCTGTTATCCAGCTGGATTTTTTATGTTTATATTTGTTGTAACGGACACTTTTATTTGGAAAATGAGTTTCGTACAGCTGAGTAAGTATGCTTTCAAGCTTTCATAATTAACTAATTAATTATATATATATATATATTTATAAATATATAGATATATATACATACATATATATCAGTATATATATTCTCATACAGAGATTTATTATTGAACACATCAGTTTTGTTAACTACACAGACTGATCAATGACAACCAAAAATGTTGGCTTGATCAAGGATATGGTGTTTTAAAAAATGTTTGCTCATTGACAAACAGACCATGTTCACAACAGATAATATAAACACTGAATCAAGTGAAGTGGCATCAAATCACAAACCTATCTATCGTAAACGTACATGATAATATTGATATGATTTACTGTTGTCTTCAATATATATCTGTCCCTGGAGAGTCAGTCCAAACAAATCTTTAAAATGCTCACACATCAGTTCAAAACAGAGCAATATAAACTTAAGCTGAATTTGCTATTACATGTACATATGCCAATCATGGGTAGATTCATGGCATCCTTGATGAAATCAGATCTATACAACATAAGATGCTTCCTCTCTGAGATTTGATATGTGTCAAATTGTACTGCAGAATCTAGGCCCGGGACACGGATGGTTGATTGGTGATGGGTAGAAAGACGCTGTACATAGTGTAGTTGTTATTTTTTGTAACCCATCAGCTGCTTACAGCCAGAGTTCTGATTGAAGACTCACACTAGGCACAGTAACTAAGTATGTTTGGCTTAAAGACCTGCCTTTCAACACTGGGACATGGGCATCCCCCAAGGGTTGGAGTTAATGTCATTAATGTCAGTTACATTTAATTAATTGGGGATGAAAAGAGAACCCCTGAGCGGTTACTACCTTCAGTGCCAGCACAGAAAGGTCAACTTGGTGTAAGGTTGTGAAAAAGACTGATTAGTTGAAAATGAGGCCTCATAAGAACTTCAGATCAGCAACATGAGCACTGGTTTCTTTTTAAAAGGAAAAAGATCGGGTGAATATATGGCACATATAATGTTCAGATACGGTGACCAAGTTAAAAACATAGTACAGTAATAAAGTAATGAGTTTGCATGTCAATTGCTTCCGGACTCGGTTACATTTATAGTTTTGAAAATATGACAAGTTATGAGTGTTACTCGGTATAATGTTTAAGCTAACTGTTAAGACATAAACAAGGATATGTTTGTGTATGTGTGTGTGTGTGTGTGTGTGTGCGCGCGCGCACGTCGGTGTGTGTAAGAATGTGTTTGTGTATGTATCTCAATCCTACAACTAATTCAATTTTAATTTTTCCTTCCACAATTAATTTACAAATACTGTAGTACTTAACAACATCTGCATTTGTCAAGTTAAATGAAGGTGACATATATATACAATACTGTTAGTACTCTGTTATTTTTTAACTTACTGAACATTTAAATATTTACAAAAAACCTGAAATGGTTGAGCACGCAGAATCAACTTTTCTGGGAAGCATTCTGCCACACTGCAGATGTGTGCAGTTACTGTTCAATGACTATACATACACAAATATCCAAAGGTCACTATCTATTGCCAGGTACTCATTTATACAGCTGAGTGAACTGGAGCAGAATGGACTGAGTGAACTGGCCCCAGGTTTGAAACAGCAGCAGGAGGATTCAAACCCATAATCTCTTGACTGAGATCTGACCAATGTTCCAAGTCTCTAACCACTATGCCACTCATTGCACCTCACAGACCACGATAGCATAGCAAAACCTCTTGGGTTAATCAAAAGGCACCTAAGTACACGTTCACAAGAAGTTAAACTGTTAATGTGAAAGCTTGCAAAACTTGAATATTACTCAGCAGTATACATATAATTATGTCATCAATATCAAGTAAATAAATTGTGAAAATTTTAATGCAGGCGAAATATCCAGTTTGTAATTTCATGGTTAGTACTCTAGAGGATTCAGTGTCCTATGTTGGCCATATTGAACTGGTCAACCATTCAGAATGTAAAATTGGAAAATTATTGTACTTCCGTAAAGCTTTGTAAAAACACAAAAGTCATTGACCGACTGCCGAATATATCTTAAAACTGTTATACATGCCCAGATCAAAGGACTGTCACTCCTTCAAATCCCTGAGTAATTAAATATGACATGATCAAATATATATAAGGCCGTTGCTATGGGTCCGGACACGGACATACTGTAAAGTAGCTATAGCTCAGGCACTTCATTTGCGCATGCGCAATGCGAAACTACCGGTAAACAACAGCAACAGTGCCACCTACCGGACAGTGATTGTAGCTCCGGCAAACTGCCGGAAAACGTATAAATCGACTACAGTTCCGGCACTACCTGCCGGACGCCGTATGATTTGGCTATAGCTCCGGCGATGACTATGTAATTAACAGTAACAGTGGCTCTGCTACTACTAAGAGGACACCGTAAGATAATTCGCTATATGGGTGATTCCATGTGAATGCAACAAAAGTTCTTGAAAGCAAGAATCCAAAATTTGACCCAAATCACTCCAAGTTAAGACACATCTCACGAGGCCTTGCAGCGGCTGCAAAACCAGTAGGTAACAAATAGTAAAGCAACATCGTTGTATATTATAACGGTATAACATTCGTAAAATAAACGTCGTATATTATAGGCCAAAAGCTATAAATCACAATGACTACTAAATGCATCCCCGACAGCAACCTTACAAGACATGGCTGTTACCATTAACGGATCGAAAAGGTAGATGCGCACACGCTTACTGCGCATACATTGCGGAAAAGTGCCGGACCAATAGCTGAGAAATTACGCTTACGGATCCAGAGCGCTAGCCACTTCGTATATATAATAGCTTATATACATTATACAATATTACAGTAGCTATAATGTATAAACTGGGAATTGTCTGTGGATAGCATCTGTAGCCATCGGCACAGCCACAAGCATGACTCGTACTTGATCAGCCCGGGGTTATATAAATTATACTTGAGCGTCATTTTAACAATCAATATAATATGCTTTATTTATTTCAACTGATAACGGAGTGCTGTTGACGGCATGCATGTTAAATCTGTACGGTCTACTCATGTGGCAGATAGCGTTAATATTGGTTATGTGGATACCGGCATAATAAAAGTTATAAAACAAGGTAATCATTTACCTGGCCTAACTTATTACGAACTGAATTTATTAACCCCTCAACTGGCCCAAGGCCAAGCCAAGACCAATTAAATCTAGTCTAGGCCTAGGCTTAACTCCTTAAGCCTAGTTAAGGGTTAAGCCTTAGGCTTAACTTAGTTAAGGCTAAGCCAGGGCCAGACCTAGGGCTAGGCCAGGGCTACTCGCAGTCACAAGGATTATTAATTTTTGAAAGATCGCTTACAATTCGTCACTGGCGTGACTGTCATTGATGCATTTTGTGTTTCAACGGCACTTCTCTTGACTATGTAAACAATGTATTTGCCCACTGCGCGGCTAGTGACAGTCAACTGCAATCCAAAACAAACCACTCCGCATCGGCTGCAGCACGGAGTCAGAGACAACTTGAACCTGACAAGCGCCAGAACCGGCGAAGTCGACAATCACTGTCATGTTTACTTACCTGCATAGAATGACAAATTCAGCAAAATTTAGCTTGCAGCACTTCTTGTCACTCAACCAGTACCCGACACGCTTCATCGTAGCGCTTTCGTCAGTATCCGAAGGCAAAGCGTGATCTACCGCAACATTGCGTTGTTGTCTTCGCGTTCTTACCATTTATAGCCAGCGGTGTCACGTGAAATGTGTTTCGCCCTGCCTGTTTCAATCATGTGGCATTAGTCACTGCAGATGCGGTTTCCCACATCGTTGACCTTGTCATTATAATAAACATGCCGCTGGTTGGAATGCGGGTTTTTTGGCGTCGTAAATCGTAAATCAGATATAGCCAACTCGATAACTGCTAAACTTTAACGGTATTTCGAAAAAAAGAACTGCATACTAGATTTAATAAATCAATTAATAATTTTTTTCCCGCGTACGGATACATCATAGTCGACAATATACAATAAGTGTATTCTAATATTTATGTAAATTGCTCTGCGTAAATTGTGAGTAACTGTAACACACATTACATTACTTGTAGAATATGTCATTGTAAATCCGTTGTGAGTGTAGACACTAATTCTGAGGATTTAGCACGACATATATCAACAATGATGTTCAAAGAGATGAGCTAGAGTGCACATATTCAGTTGATTTATCATGTGTAGATATAATAAATCACTTTTTCTGTTATGTTTGCCTAAGGCTTAGCTGTTCTAGTTAGGTTTTTTCTAGCATATTTTTAAGACAGTCCTATTCTTAATTACAGGGCACCCCGTGCGCATGCAATACACGGTGTGCACTCATTCCCTCAATATAGTATATGAACAATATTTACTTAGTTGGTCATACTTGCTACAATTGTGTCACTTTGACAATTGATACGCCATTCGATAAATTTTGCTTTTGCAGAATAAACGGTCGCCATATTATACCCTGCCAGTGGAAGAATAAACCGGCCTATGCCATGGCAGGTGCATATACAGTACTATAGCCTATAGGCTATTCGTATATTTATATAATTATATATAAATTGTTCTAATTTTGCGTCTTTTTATCTTACATTTGCACATTACATTTTATGTGGTGCTGATGGAAGTGATATAGAGTGTACGGGTTATGTTGATTCACCTGAAATGTTTATTTATAAGATGGACGATCTCAGAACGCAACTTTACTCCTAAATCCCTCCATGGTGCGCGCAGTTTTGAGTTTGACGTCCAATAGAAAACACGATTGCGTTAACTCTTCTTGCGTGTGATTTCTGATTTTCTGGTCGGTTCCTCCAGTGTCAGTCATCATAAAGTACGTTGCGTACACATCATCGTTGACATGGTAATATGTTTTCATTGTCGTTGACGTACACTAAGTGATGTACCATTTAGTTCATTACACTGGGCTCTTTTATGTACCACAAGTGCACACCCCGACGTTGTTAGCAGCCACCTCGCGGGAGGTGATAAAATCACCTATCCCGTTATCCGGCTATCGACCGTATCGTTTGGTGAAAATAGCTTCACAAGTTAGCGGTGATCTCGGTACCCCAATGATCGTGTACTAAGTAAACAGATATGTCGGGAACACGTCATCACCATGACAAGGAGAAACGTAAACACAGTCACAAGACTCAGAGGGAGGATCGCTATAAGTATAAAGAAAGAAGGCACCACAGTCTCCGACACAGGCCCAGTAGGCACGAACAGGGTCAGGGATCCACACAACAACATAAAAGTCATAATCGCGACGACAAGCACATGCACAGTCGGCGTGAACTTGATCAAGGCTACAGACTTGGCCACAATCAACGGGAAGGTTACGAACACAACTGGCAAGAACGTGCCCACAGACAAAGTCACAAACTTGACACGAATCAGGCTGAATTGTTTTCGAACAGTAGTTCTGTAAAGTACAACATTGATGGAACAACAACTGAAATTAAAGACGACAGAGAAACTGTACTTGATAACTGGCCATCATTGACATCAAATCTGGAAATGGAAGCCAACTTTCCAGACTATGATTTCCCATGGGATAACCATAAGCATATCCTGGATAAAATATTCTTTGGACCGGGTGCCCAGATTTGCAAAGGAAAGGAAGAGTACAATGATTTATGGGCTTTTCTAAACAAATATGTCACGTATAAAAAACAAAAGGCAAACTCACAGAGAAAGAAGACAACCACAGGAACATCTAAAGGAAACACAGGTACACATAATTTGTCTGTGGTGGATGACAGAAAACAAATCAACATAACACTTAAGTTGACCAAAGATGGTGAAAATTCATTGAGGAAATACACAGAACGGCATGGCAATATGTCGAATGATCCTGACACCCTGAATGCACACAGACTGGCCCAGTTTCGACAGATCATCTTGTATTACCTTGACTTTGTGCAGAAACAGAAACTAGCAAAACTCGCCAAGGTACAGAATGACCAGCAACAGTTGCCGATCTACCAGTTCAAGGAACGCATCATTGACATGGTCAGACAGCATCAGGTGGTGGTCATTGCTGGAGATACTGGCTGCGGAAAGTCGACACAAGTGCCACAGTACCTCCTGGAAGCAGGCTTCAAACAGATGGCCTGTACCCAGCCACGCAGAATCGCCTGCATCTCCTTGGCGAAAAGAGTGAGCTACGAAACGAACAATGAGTACGGTTCTGAGGTCGCCTTTCAGGTTCGATTCGAAAAGAACAAGACGAGCGCAACACGGATACTGTTTCTGACTGAAGGGCTGCTGCTGAGACAGATCTCCGGGGATCAGATGTTGTCCATGTACGATGTTGTTGTCATGGATGAGGTCCATGAGCGACACATCCACACTGACTTCCTGCTCGGTATCATGAAGTGTCTGCTGCAGCAGCGAGATGCAGTTAAACTTGTTCTCATGTCAGCCACAATCAATGTGGAACTGTTCAGTGCCTACTTTGACAATGCACCTGTAGTGAAAATACCAGGAAGGCAGTATCCAATCACACTCAACCACTGCCCACTGTCGATCGAGGAACAGGGCAGCAAGACAAGTAAAATCGATCCTGCACCGTATCTGCGTATATTGCAGGCGATTGACCACAAGTATCCAGCCAACGAGCGTGGTGATGTCCTTGTGTTTCTCAGTGGGATGACGGAAATCATGACGGTTGCTGAAGTTACAAAAGAGTATGCCGAGAAAACCAAACAGTGGATAATCCTCATGCTGCATAGCGCACTGCCATTAGCCGAGCAGGATAAGGTGTTTGACCTGCCACCTAGTGGTGTCCGCAAGTGCATCCTGTCGACAAACATTGCCGAGACATCGGTGACGGTGGATGGTGTACGATTTGTGGTCGACTCTGGGAAGGTGAAGGAAATGAGTTTCGATAGCAACTACAACATGCAGAAGCTGCAGGAGTTCTGGATCAGCCAGGCAAGTGCGGAGCAGCGCAAGGGACGGGCAGGCCGCACGGGTCCAGGTGTCTGCTACCGCATGTACTCTGAGTCCGACTACACTGCCCTGCAGGAGTACTCAACACCTGAGATCCATAGAGTCCCGCTTGACTCCCTCATCCTCCAGATGATATCCATGGGGCTCCCGGATGCTCGCAAGTTCCCCTACATCGAGCCACCAGCACAATCGACAGTTGAGCACTCTATCGCTTTCTTGAAAGACCAGAAGGCAATAACACAAGATGAGAAGCTGACTGCAGTTGGGAAGATGCTGGCTCAGCTTCCTGTTGACATTGTCATTGGTCGCATGTTGATAATGGCCTCCATATTTGACATGTTGGATCCAGTACTGACAATCGCGTCATCACTGAGCATACGGACCCCATTCAACAGCCAAGCACAGAGGAACTTTGATGTTGCAGACAGACGCAAAGAACTCGAGTCTGACCATGGTGACCTTATAACATTGTTGAACGCTTTCAACGAGTGGATTCGGATGAAAGCCGAGGGTCATCAAGGCCGCAGCCTCAAGTGGTGCAAGCGGCGTGGTCTGGAACAGCAGCGACTGTATGAGATGTCCAAGTTGAAGCAACAGTTCCAGGAACTACTGCAGGAACATAGTCTGGTGGGTGAGTCGGGCAGCGGAGAGAGGCGGGAGTATACGCCCGTCGAGAGGAGGCAGAGGCTCATACAACGCAGAAAGCTAAGGGAGCTGCGCAAGCAACAGCAAGGCTTCACAAGACGTCGCAAGTATCTGAAGCTGGAAGACGAGAGCCAGGAGTTCCTCTCTGTGATGGACGACAACGATGATGACGAAGATGACAGTGGCACAGATGATGACATCGACAGCAACATCAAGGACTTGGAGTTCCGCTTGACCCACGACCTGGAGAAGATCGAGAAGGGGTTCCAGAGTGGGGGCTTCACCCTCCGCAAGCTCAACCTGCTCAAGAGCATCCTGTGCAGCGGTCTCTTCCCACAGGTGGCAATCGCAGATGAACACAACTCGTACAAACCAGACTCAGAGGTGGCCTTCCACACGAGACGCAAGATGTTTGTCCTGCTTCATCCCAGCAGCATCTTTGCACAGAAGCCGAGCCTGTTGGAGCAGCCAGAAGACGAGAGTCTCTCAGAGGAGCTGTCAGCCAGACTCCGGTCACACCATCACACGGTGCTCAGCAGCAAGCACCAGCTGCTGACCTATGTGTCGTTGCTGGAGACGAACAAGCCGTACCTGGTGGGCCTGATGCGGGTGCCGGCACTGCAGACTCTCTTGCTCTTCTCCAGTTCCATCGACACCAATGCCGACTGCACGCTGATTGTGTGCGATGGTTGGTTGGAGTTGTACATACCGGAACCGGAGGTGGCCGAGTCGATCGTGAGCAGCGTGGTGCACCTGCGAGCCACCTGGCAGCAGCTCATCGAGATGAAGCTGGAGAATCTGGCTGCCCGGGGAAGTGACGACACCAAGCGAGGTGGACTGGTGACAAAGGCACACAAGCTATCCCGGCAGCTGTCGGAGAAACTGGCCGAGTTTCTCGACTGCAAGATATTGTACTCTCTGCGACGTATGATGGCAGTGGAGGCAGAGACTTTGTATGTGGGCCCGGTCCATGTGGAAGAAGAAGACAGAGAGGGTGGAGAAGGGATGTCGTTGTTCAAGCACTGCAGCTCAGCCCCAGAGCATCCGATCAAAGGTGGCAGTCAGGTGAATGAGTACCTGACGTACAACTGCCTGCGAGACAGTGACAACACCTGGGGGGACTACCAGCTGTGTATGCAGAAACACTGGACTTGTCCACGGTGTCACTGCAGTCTCGTTGTCACCATTGCCGAGAGACTGCAGCATGAAGGACAATGTCAAGTAATGGCAGCCGGGTCAGCATGTGACGCTGGTGAGACGCTGGACCAGGAGGTGTTGGGCAAGAGGAAGCTGTTCTGTTGCGATGTCTGTGGAAAGGAGTTCCGCTTTACCACGAAGGAGATGCTGAAGCACAGGAAGACTTGCACCAAGTCTGCCGACTGACAAGGATTTCCACTAATGCTGTGTAAGTCTCCATGTAAACAGAGTGAATGAGCAGAGCAGAGATCTGTTTGTTTTCTGGGTGTATTTGTTTCTGGTGGTGCTCTGTTGTGGTTTTGCAATGCTGTCAGTGTTTTTGCTGGTGTACTGCCCAGGTGCAATGTAATTGACCCCAGGCCTGGCATCATTCTTGTGTACAAATCCGCTGTACCACCTCATGAGAATGGTGAATCGATTATATATCATGATCATTATTTTAAGTAAGTTGATTGGTTGAATAAACTTGAAGCAAATAGACATTTTTACATACATTAAAAGAATAGTACCTATGGTATTCATGCAAAATAACATTACTTATGCGTCCATGTAGCTGGTGTCTTGTAATAAATGTTATAAAATGTGGCATATGAGTAAGCAATAGGTGTAAGCATTACTTGGTTTCTGCGGGAGAGTTCCAACTTGCACCCAAACCTAAATCCAGTGCAACACTGCACTAGAAACAAATACACCAAATGTACCGTGAAATTGAGTGAAAATAAACAAGATTTGTATTTCTGTGTTTTGTAATGCCAGAATAATTTTCTTATACAATTATAATTTTAAAGTTGTTTATGTCAGTCACCTGTTCATACAAGTATGTCAATCATTATGCTTTGCAGTGTAATTATGTATCATACTATTCATCTATATTATAAAACAGTTCGTTCTCTGTTTGTACGTGCACCCACATCTCTCAATTTTGCATGTATCAGGCTGACATTTTGCATGTGATCTACCAGACCCATTGAGATGGTTCCTAGATTTAGACATTTTCGAAATTCATCCAGGTGGTAGAGAAATGGGGGCTCAATATTTCAAAACGCTGCATGTGGAGTTCCAGCCGCAGAATTTAATATTTTTCTATATCATCATAAAGATAATTATGTCATCTACTAATTATAACTTTTAAGTTATTGACGTTTTCAAATTGTCAGCGCTTAAAATGCATCTGGTCTACCTGTCGCTGGTTACATAAACGTTTCGTCGCGTCCTGTGAGTTCCAGCCACGGAATTTAATGTTTTTCTATATCATTGTACAGGTAATTATTCCTTGTACAAATATGTCACTGGGTGTATGCAGACAAATGTATTAGTTTTTATGTTATCAACGTTACAAAATCCCAGATGCGTAACCCAGCTGCCTGTTGCTAGTTACGTCAGATACACGGGTGAGCACGTGCGATTTTTGGCAAAAGGTTGTCCTAACAACTAGGCCAGTGACCAGTTACAATTTATTAATGTGTGTAGGCTGGAAACATTTGGAATGGGTTTGGGGTGTTGTAGCTGAAATGTTGGGCATTTGAGGTTTGGTCTATTTTCGGTGTTCATAATTATGTCAACAATACTTTTTTTATATTTCAGTTCAGGTAATGCTGGGTAACTCAGCCAGTAGCAAATAATTGAATCTATCGGTGGTTGTTAACAGTAACTAATTGTGTTCAGTGGCTGTCATCATTCAAATTAACCTAGATAGAATCTGGTCAAAAATTGCACCAGTAATAATTTTTTTAAATGTTATACTGTGATTGTGTTAAACGGAAACAAAGTTAACTATTTTGAACTCTTGTTTCAGTGATGCCATCTGCAGCTTGCATCACAGATGAGATCCACACTGTGCTATGAAGACTGTCCAATGTGGTTCTACGAGTCGGTGAGATCCACACTGTGCTATGAAGACTGTCCAATGTGATTCTACGAGTCGGTGAGATCCACACTGTGCTATGAAGACTGTCCAATGTGATTCTACGAGTCGGTGAGATCCACACTGTGCTATGAAGACTGTCCAATGTGATTCTACGAGTCGGTGAGATCCACACTGTGCTATGAAGACTGTCCAATGTGATTCTACGAGTCGGTGAGATCCACACTGTGCTATGAAGACTGTCCAATGTGATTCTACGAGTCGGTGAGATCCACACTGTGCTATGAAGACTGTCCAATGTGATTCTACGAGTCGGTGAGATCCACACTGTGCTATGAAGACTGTCCAATGTGATTCTACGAGTCGGTGAGACCCACACTGTGCTATGAAGACTGTCCAATGTGATTCTACGAGTCGGTGAGATCCACACTGTGCTATGAAGACTGTCCAATGTGATTCTACGAGTCGGTGAGACCCACACTGTGCTATGAAGACTGTCCAATGTGATTCTACGAGTCGGTGCGAAAGTTATGAATTTCCGTCAGCGTGTCGCCTGGCTACTGCTGCTATGTTACCTAGCCTGCTCCTGTGCAGTTCTCTACTACCTCTTTGAGCTACAGAACTGGTACAGTTTCTACGCTGTTGAACGCGTCGAAACTCGTCGCAGTGACGCATCACTGATGTGGCACTTTGCCAGCGTTCCCCCAAAGGTGTGGATTGGTGCTCTGGTGACAGCGTACTTGCAGATCTTCTTTCTGTTGCTCGTGTGCACAAAGGCAGCCCCGAAGTGTTCTCTTGCCCTGTTCTGGCCATTGTACCTGTATCTACAGTGTCGCTCGTGCTATGTGACACTGGCTGGACCGTCTCCACAGTCGCTCACCATTCCAGTGGGGCACGGACATACTGTCATCGACACGTGACATGAACTGAATTTGGTCAATTATAGTGGTTGTGGAGAAATGGCACGTTGAAAGAGACCAGTTGATACTAACTAAAGTGTATTTACAATTGTTGCAAACTTGTGATTACTCAAAGTGGAACTATGTAGTATGTAGGTCCTAGGAATGGTTTTGAAATGCTATAGCATATTTAGTGATACAAATATTGAACTAATGTACAGGTATATCCAAAAGATGGTGACCATGTAGTAAGTTACCAAGTAGTTTTCATAAACTGCATGAACTGTAAAATAGTAACATTCCATTATGTTTACTGTGTACAGTAACTCTGTGTAAAGTGGCTAGATTGTTGTTAATTTAATACAAATTAAAAATATATCAGAAACGTTGCCTCTTCAGTAGTACCTTGCCAGAAATGGCCAAGCTACTCACACTAATAACGGTGCCAAGTTTTGTTTACATCAAACAGACATTGTACTTTTAAAACATCTCAAGTGCCATTCTTTTACAATGTAAACTTCAATGTTTGTTAAGATTGTAAGACACAGTAGCTCCAGATAATTAATTGGTGAAATTATAATATGTTCTGGTGGTTAAAATAATAATAGAATAATTTATTTGGTTTTATTTGTAATGTTCATACTTTGCACTGTTACATCTCAGAAGTTTCAGTGGTAACCTCAATATTTTGGGTATGTATAAGAATTGTCACTGCCTGGTGACTTTCATTTTGTAATGTGAAATTCTGAATGTTTGGAATTAGAAAATAGTGTTTTTTATTTATATGTTAAATTTCATTATCTAAACATTTTTATTCTTAAACATCAACATAAACTTTTCAACATGTTATACGATGTAAGAAAACATTCTTATATAGCACATTGTCCCGATCTTAGGACTGCACAAAGGGCTTAACACTTCACTCCGTAGCAGACCTGTTCAATCAAACACCATCTTGACTTTTCTAGGAAAAATTCAGCCACGCTGCTATTACTGCATGAAGACTTCATACATAAATATCCATCACTGTCTATTGCCAGATATTCATTCAGATCATGTTCAATTGAACAGGCCTGCCAGGGAATGAAGTCTAAAGTGCTTCAAGCAATCCTAGGACTGGATACATTGCTGTGTAAGAACTTATTTAACATATTTTTACCTTTATACACGTAATGTGCAGAGTTTGGGTAACGTAACCTTAAAACACATCATAGAGTATTCTTGACTACCTACTGTATTTCTCTGTTGCTATAGTTACAAATCTGTTAGTTTGCCCACAGGTATGTATGCCATATCACTATTATGATAGTTGTCTACTTTTGGTCAATACAAACGGGCCATCTACAAAACAACAAATGTGTGTAAAACATGATATGTTACACTACATGTACACAGTAATTTTACAGGAATGATTCCACTTGCATGCATTTACAGTACCGAATTTAGCCAAGAAACATAATTGCTGACAGGTTATTGGCATGTTTGACATGTTTTATTTGTTTACTCTTCCTACAAGTACTACCATAAAGAAAATTTGTCAACACAAATAAATAGGACATGTTGAGATCTTGAAGCGTGGCAGGAATATTTCCCTTGAAACATCCATTCTCAAAACCTTACTGCCAAAAGCATTTCCTATTTTAATTCTAAAATACCATCAAATCTCTTTACTGCAGTTTTCAAAGTTGGGCTACAGATTTTTAAATCAGAGATGTGTATAATAATGTATCCATCCACACCGTATAACCAGGCATAACAGTATATCCTGGGGTGTCTTATCCCCACTGTAATTATTACATACATATATTTACACACACACATTTTCACCTTATTAAGTAACGTCTAAAATGAAGTTGGTATGTTGGCACTACAGTCAAGAGGAAGAAGAGGGGAGGGGCAGATATATACTATTACACTGGCTCATATAAGTATTGATAGTGTGTAGATTGTCCAGCAATATGCCATTTGTTGGCACCTACATGTATCTAACATTGTATCGCTACATAATTTCTACTATTCCCAAATCAAACTGGTATAGCATCGATTATGAGATGAACGCAGCAGCAGCGGCACTCTCGGCCGTAGCGTTGAGGAAGCTACCAAGGCTCCCTCTACTGCCATGATAGGAAAACTGCTCGAAGTACGGCTCCTCGGAGATGGCGTCAAGTTGGCGGTGATGCGGCGGCGTCAGGTGGAAGGGCTCGCTCGCAAACTCTTCCGGAATGTACTTTGTGTCACAGTCGGAGTCGACTTGTGGCTTCCACGGCACCGGCAACTGAAAAGTGTCATGGGACAATTTATATTAATAAAAATTATAAGTTTGTTGCGAGAAATTGTACCAGAATCCAACCTTTAACTATTTCTCCATTGTCGTCCCACCTGAAATTGGAGTTTGGTTAGATATGTTTGAAAAATCAAATAAATTTTGCCAATGATCTAGCAGGTAGCAATGTAGGGGAAAGTGGGGCATGTCTCTACACCTTATCATTGACCATGCCATGTGGGTTAAAATAGAACTGTTACACTAGCACTTACCATGCATAAAAAAAGCATCTGAACTCAATATTTGAATTAATTATTGTAGCTTAGAAATTATCATAGTGATACATAAACGTGTTACACCAACAGTAATACAATACAATACAATACAATACAATACAACTTTATTGATCCCAACATTGAGAAATTGCACGTCTGCCATCAACTCTAGTGCATAAAAACAAAATCAGCCCTCACGCACTAGTACATAAAAAATAGTAATATAAACAAATATTTTACAGCAGTACCAGCTCAATTCAAGCATTCACTATGTAATCATGCAAATCAATTACTATAACTTAGTTTAAGTACCAAATTTACACACCTACACACTGTATGCATTGAAGATGGTAGCTGGAGCAGCAACGTCAGCATCTGTCTGTGTGCATTGAAAATGTGTATTGTACATGCTCATGTGTTGGAAGCATTGTACCATAAACTGTTTTATTGTCGTTGTCATAGTGCAGATAAACCACACTTGGCACGCTATCACAAACCAGGTTCACAAAAACTGAATGACCTTTGCTGGTAGCATAGGGCATATCCACACAGCTGTGTAGTCCAGTTTAAATAATTATTTCATTTATTGTTTATATATGGTATTGTGCAGTATTGTTGCATATAATGCATGGCACTGTCAGTTTCTATGGTGTGGAGTCACCCTCTTTATTCAAACTTTTTTATCCAGGGGCTGGTTTCAAGAAACATTGTTCAAAGTTTGTACGGGAATGTTTAATGTAGACAATAGAATTCGGAACAATCATAGAAGGCAAATCGGAAGAATTATAGAAGACACACAAAATGATTGTATGTAACTCGGTAGAGTTCCATTGTATCAACATTCTTACATATGAATGCTTCACGAAACCAGCCCCAGGCCTAGAGTAATTACCAATAAATTTTGGATTCTGCACCGAATAATTTCATTTACATGCATTAAATTTGCAATGTGTTTTCACACATACATGTGCAGTGCAGGTTACATTTTGTAAAAAATATTCATTGAAACCTCAGGTCAGCCAGGGTGAAAGTGACCTTTATAGCGAGGTGACCCTATTAGTGGGACTACTTTCCTATACTTTACTGCATACTGAAATAATTGAGGACTGTCTATGATGTCGTCAATTGTGAGGTGGCTGTAAAGTGTGGTTCGACTGTACTGTTCTCATACTGCAGCTGTAGTCTGGCAACTGTCAATGAATACACAGTACCGGTAAGTCTACATAATATATAGACTAGTTATTGAAACCAAATTGTACCATTTCAGCATAAATAGATCACTAGCTAATGCAAAGTATACCTTAGAGGAGTGTATATTACATACCCCATCTTCCCATTCTTCAGCCCATCTCTCAGATTAAATCTACAATAATCTTGGTTGGAACCAATATAATAATACACTGTGTACAGATTACCAGGGCAATGCAGTCACAGGGCAGAGAGCAACATTATTTCAAGTTCCGATCACTACCACTGTCTGTTGACGTGGATGTGATAAAAACATTAGATTTAGTTCATACCACTTGGGTGCGATGCATGTATGCAATAGTCACCTTAACTTTTTTGATTTACATTCCTGGAAAAGCTGTGAAGTGTACGTAAAACTTACTTGTAAAAAATTCTCAAGAAATAATTTTTCTTACAAAGTTATAACTGGATTCAACAGTGTGGGCCAAAAATAGACAAGTATTAAGTCACTGATAATTAAGAACAAAATAGCTATTATAATCACATGCTAGCAATAAAATGTTAATGCAACAGTTCTGTTTATTTGGAAGAGTACCAGTTATTCATGTAATATACAAGAAACTGTTTATGATCAATTTTTTTTCTTCTTCTTTTTTCTTTGTCTCGGTCTGTCTCTAAATTGGTTTGAATCGTGTTTGTTTCATACAGAGAATTCCCTCGGTTGACAGCTGCACTTCGTCATAGCATATGGGTAATCATTTTGGACAAGTGAACCCCAGAGTGGGGGGGAAGTTGACATGTTGCAATGGTACACTGTCAACCTTGTACAAACTGTGCCAGCTGTGTATCAATTACTGGAAACAAAAATGGTTTCATTGTTTAAAGAAATTCCAATACTGCCCCTCAGGTTGTCAAGTGTAAAAAATACTTTTAAATATGTGGACTGTAGTCGTCTGCTTAGGGCATCTGTTTTGGCTCAGCCAGGGTGTGCCCAGTTTTCCCCCTCCGAAACATCAGAGGTATCAAAATAGATATTAGAAACTGTGATTGACAGAGTGGATAAAAGCAAAATGATGGTTTTATATTCATGTTGTGATCAACAAAAAAGATCATGACATATCGACGATTACAGTAATAGTAGTAATAACTTAGAACATAAGTTATTTGGAATCGATCCTTTCGAAACAGGATCCATGAATTAACTTTTCTTTTTCTTCAATGTGGATACCAGAAGCAACAGGATGTGATGTGAAGCTAATGAAATACCACCAAGTGTCAAGTATTCATATTCTGCCAACAAATTAAATAAACCATGCTTACATCAGTATGACATTATACATTTATTTTCATAAAATAATGTACATGATCAAATTACATTAAAAACTTGATAAATGCTTCTTGCATTCAATCAATCATTGTACGGATACATCGCGGTTAATCTTTGATTCTATTGGACGCCTCCTTGTCGCCTATTAGTGTGTCACTGCCAAGAATCAATCTATATATTCCGAATACATATATGCGACCCTCTTTTGCTAACAGTGCCTCCTGGTGGTCATAATCGTCCAAAAGGAGGCACTGATGGCAACAGTTTGACACATCAATATTAGCATTTTAGTTATCGTACAGGAATATTACGACTACAGACAAACTAATGGGAGACAGTGCATTGTAGTATTTACGAGAGTAGTAAAATACATCATAAACATTTCTTGTCACTGTCTGTACTGCCTAGATCAACTCACTGGTGCTACAGTGTTGGTTGATATGCGTTTATCGTGGCTACTGTATAGTGTATGCAGGAATAGCTGTGGGCGGAGATATAAGATGGATACAGTTAATGCGGTTCTCCTGCAGTCGTTCCTGTTTCGACAAAGAACATGGGGGAATATATCTAACAAATCACACAAAATGTCTAGTTCACAATCGCACACATAAACACTGTACTCCAACATCTGTTATACCCTGTCATTGTTGTTAGGGCTGCAGTTAACTAGTGCTAACTTTTAATGTGAGCTAAACACTAACTCTGTCTTCGGCATAATTTCAGAGTTAGCGAAACATAAATACAAACTATTGTCATTTCCTTTTTCGTACACATCTAGGTTAATTTGGAAAATGTTCTTGTTTTAAATGTAGGCATTTTAACAAGTTCTAGGAACATCAACAAAGTGCATGTTTTCACTGGCAACAAAGTTGAAATCACTGCGCTCTCAATAAACTTGAACTTACTCTGGAAGGTGTGACAAACATGTTCGATATACACCAGATACTTATTACACATAAACCGCATGAGAGGCAGTTATATATACCTCGCATTGGACTGACCCGGATCTATCTACCACCAAAGTATACAGACAACTGAAGAACATACAATAAAATGTTGACCATTTAACATACCAATAACAAACATTTCCAGTGATGCCACGAATACAGCACCACTCAGTAACAAAGTTCAACAAACTCATCATGCATACATTACCATCGCTTACTGATGCCGCACTCACAGCAAACTTGATCGACTTTACATAAAACAATTCTTGATTTCTGAGATTGTCCCTCAGCTTGTATTTGTAATCCTCTCTCTAACCACTACGAAATGTCTGTGAAACAATGTCTTCCCTGAAATGCTGATATTTGTGCAGCCTTTCATTTCATTTACACCATCGATATCCCGTCCCATTAAAATCTTTTAAATGTACACATTGTAGGATTAAAGCGTCTTTAACTGTGGTACATGCCAGTAATTATGTGCAGCTCCAGTCCACGGAGCCGCACACACACATGCAAACACACCTTCCATCAGACATCGACCAAACAAACACCATGGTGCAAGAATCTCGTACATCACACACATACAAAAAAACTCCAGAATTTCTCCGAGTAGTTTCCACATTACTTCACTTGCGTACTTGCATTGTCCGGTGCTTTCGTGGCCCAGTCATGGGTAGACGAATAAACATAACGAACGCGGTGCAGTTTTTAAAACACAAAGTGCTAGGATTAAAATTACAAGTAAATTGGACAATCACACCAGCCGTTTGTTGCTGTTATTGATACCCAGATCCTACCTAGAGTTGACACAAAAACTAACATAAGCACGGCTAATTTCAGTTTGAACGGACCACACTACACATACATGATCCTAAGTGGGCACCCGTCTCGGCGCCCTACCCCAGCCAGATCGCACGAGCGATAACAACCTCATCGTGACACCAACATTCCACCCCATGCCCTCATCACCCCCCTCCCCCTGTACAAAACACCATCTCCACTCCACAACCCCCTAATGTCTGTCTGCCTTCAATTTGTAGCCCAACATCTGTTTTTCGTTCCTCACTGTGTCATGCACTGTTTCTGATCCCGCTCACGACCTCTGACCCCTACATGGACATCTCGACGACGCTGCAGGGGGATGACGCACCGAGACTGGCACGACCGCCGTGATAGGAGAACGACTGGAAGTAAGGGGCTTCTTCATTCGGCTCCATGTCCTCCTCCATGATGGGGGCGCCGTGGGGCGGGGTGAGATGCACCTGTTCCCGCGTGAACTGCTCGTCAAAGTAGCGTGTGTCCGTCTCCGATGTCACCTGTGGCTTGAACGGTGGCTCCAGCTAGAGGGGAAGAGAGAAAGCAGAGAGGCACAGTGGCAGTAGCCGCAGAAACAGAAAACACGGGTTGTGTCTCGCCAGAATGCAATCTTTCCCACCTTTGAAACGGTTAAATTAAGACATCTTAAATAATGTAATGACTGCATGTATTCAAACATCGTATGTTTTCGGAGACCTTAAGAATCTAGCAAATTTATTATTTTGTGTACCACTGTAAACTGTTTTGTTTATATGTAATCGGATACCAAATATTACTGATTATAAAGTATAACTTCTCACTGATGACGTCACAAAGCCCTGCCAATTACATGTGCAGTCAAATTAAATACTATGTCAGGATTAATTTGTTATCTTTTTTGAGTGGCTGAGAATTTAATTATTTTTAAATGTCCGACTACACGCAGTCAATGTGGTGTATATCAGTGTTAAGATGATACGTGCAAAACTGGCAATAGATTCAGCTGATAATACACCTTGATTAATGGGTGCTTAACTAGCAAACGGCATATTCGGCCAACAATGGTTGAATGACATATAACTGGGAAAGACTCCATCCGACAGACGACTCCCATGAGAAGCTGTCAGCAGGAAGAACAAGAATGGCATGCAATGAACCAAACAAATGTGGAAGCAATACTGAAATAAACATGGCAAAGAAAGAACTGGCAACATCAAAGAACTATAAGAAGCAGCAAGCTGGATAAACATGCAACCGTAAACACTAGGAATTCTCATCAATTATTAATCATTATCATACTTCTGTGATGGTGCACGTGAGGAGAATTACACAGAACAAGGTCCTTAGGGAATAGTTTCATAAACTCGTTTTAATGACAAAAGCATTCTACTACATTTTCTCATCTAATTGATTGACACACTATGAATGTATTCTGTAATTTGTTTCTTTTTAATAACTTCCTCAATTCAAAATGTTCGATACTTTGATCTTTTTAATGTGCGATGATCGAAAATGCAGTTCTGAATTACTGTAAATATTAATGTGCTGTTATTAAATACATTTTAACTCTTCACTTCTGTTGCATTAGACAATAATTGTTAATTTGAACATATAATTTTATCGGATTACCCAGCAGATGAATATATTAATTACTTAGATATGTTACTTTAATTACTCATCCATACAAACCTCACCGTTTAATTAAACCAACACATCTGAACTGTCTGATCTTAAAATTGTTGAATAGCAAACAAAAGCGAAATGTGCAAACAAACACCAAGCATGCAAGACATATGCATACGCATGCTGCAATGCAGACCAAGCGTAGGAGATGAAACTACAGATGCCAGTGATAGCTATTGATATTTGTGGCATGCATGCATGAAAGCTCGCCAGAACTAGTTTCAACAGTTCTTGTCGTTTCATCATCTGCAGGTGGCGACATCTGGTGAGTACGGATCCACTGGCTTCAACAATATAATCAATCTTCTGGTTAATATTCCAGGTCTGCCGGAATCAGTCCCGACTGGTTATGGTAATGATCCTGGTCATTGCCTGGCAATGGCATTGGTATGTCATAGCTTGGTAGCTTGGTACTTCTGAATCAGGCTCCAGAGGGTGTTTCATTCTGCTTCCTGCCATTTCCTTCCTCTGTCTCACAACCAATGAGTGGTCTCTCCAAATCCTACACCTTGGATTCACATGTTCCCGCCAGTAACCCATACAACACCTCTGCGTAGACGCCAACTCTTATGGTTTCCTTGTAAGTCTTGGGGATTTTGTGAAATAGTAGTCTTGTGGACATTCATTACTTCTCACTACTACTGTAATGACCGTATGTATTGAGATGCTTAAAAATAATTAAATTATCAGCTGTCCCAAAACATAGGGTGCACAAAAATAATTCTCAGATTCACTGTCCCGATATTTAGGAACTTGAACGAATCCTGAAGCCATGTTGTCCTCTTTTTATTACCCTCGTGGTAACCTAGCTTTGTAACTTTATCATGGTTACCTTGACTACTACTCTGGTACTAACTATTTTTTGAGTGGCTGAATGGCCATATATTCCATGAAACAAATGTTATATATAGTGCCTACATCTTCAGCCATGTGAAATGTTTAGTCCGTCTGGTACCGGTTTCCCACACTTGTTCAAAGCCTATTTACCGAGTGACAGGTTGTACTTTATTTGAGTGCAGTACCACCCACACCCACATTACCGCCCACACCCACATTACCATCCACACCCACATTACCGCCCACACCCACATTACCATCCACACCCACATTACCGCCCACACCCATACCCACATTACAGCCCACACCCACTTTACTGCCCACACCCGCATTACCGCCCACACCCAGATTATCATCCACACCCACATTACCACCCACACCCATACCCACATTACAGCCCACACCCACATTACCGCCCACCCCCATACTGGCCACATACAGAAACACATTTGTTATTAAAATATAGAAGATAAACTTGCAGAAATGTAACAAAACGTCATGTAATCCCAACTGACAGGGTGTCGTCCATTACACTGTTAGTAACTAATTTCTTTGTGGATGAATGTCCTATATAGGATTTTAGATGCATATTGTGACATTTCCTAAATGTGTAAAAGCCAGCTGGTAACTGAGAGAAGGGCGAAACATCATTGCTGGTGCTACAGTAATTTACATCACCCAAGTTTGTGTTGTTTACGTCAGAAGAGCTGCGATTGTAATGTTTTATTGATACACACTGATTTTTATTTACGCGTCTGCATTGGGGAAAAAACTGGGTATGCACTCGTCAGTCCCAAAACATACGGTACAGAAAAATAATTAATTTTCTAGATTTTTAGAGTTAACAAAATATACGTTGTCCCAATACATATGGTCATCATGGTAAAAGTACTCACAACTACATAATTATATATCATAAAACAAATCAAATTCACACAACAAAGTCTGAGGCATAATGCCCATATTTTGTCAGACGACAACATCAGTTCACAACATAACCAAAGAGTGAATATTTCAGCTGTCATAGTCAGCTCACGAGATCCAATCAGAAAGCTTCTCCAAAGCACAGTGAGTACAGATAACCATAATCATGTGTATTTAAGTCTAACAACTTTCTATTCCATGCAGTTTGTGTGTCTGGGAAAATGCTGCCTTAAATATATAATATATATGATTCCTGACAAACTATTCTGACATTCCAAAAGTAACATGCATTCAACAGGAAAGCACATGTATTTATGGAACATGTATAACAGGTAGATAGGAAGGGTTTGAAAGGAGAGAAAACTCTGAGGGATATAGGGCATTAGTACATACAAGAGGCATGAACGATATGCAGAAGGTAAACGACAACATTCGTTGAAACTTGTGTCACTGATTTGTCACGCTGTTTCAAGTCATTACATAAGACTCACAACATTTGTAACAAATCATGTGTTACATGATTGCTGATGTTTAGTACCAATCATGTTACACGTTTAATGATATTTGTTACAAATCAAGTCTTACATATCTGATGATGCTTCTTATTTAAATATGTGAAAGCTTAAACAATTTATCTGATACAAACCGTGTTACATGTTTAAATAATGTGACACATGTTTGATGTCATAAGGAAAATGTTGGCAGCAAGATAGGACTTTTAAAAATGCACAACTAATAAAAGTGTTGTGCCAAAGCAGTACAGTGGATCTTGCAGTAAGAAAATATATTAACAATTTTTATGCCAGACCCCCATTTCCATGCAACACACAAAATGGCTGGAATTGTAAACCAACCTAACAATTTCTTCACTTAAAAAGTTACAAATATTTTACCTTTCAAAGGGTTTCAAAATCTAATTCTAAAAGTAGTATGCAAAATGTTTAAATTTTTGGAATATTTATATGTTAAGTTTAACTTAACTGACAGTAAATTGAATTAGGTTTGAAGAAAAACAGCTTGAGTATTTTTTTTAAAAATCATCCTTCTAGCTGTGGTATTTACCATCTAGTGGCATCAGTGTTTGTTACACCCAATATTAACAACACAAACCCCACAGATGAAATGCTACATTAAATCGTGCCACTGCGATTGCATTTTGCACTAAACATAGCACATCCATTATTAATGCTACAGTACTGTGCTATATTGAGCAATTGTTACAGTAAACGTACGACACCGATTTTCCGTTACACTCCAAAATCTCACACCAATGCATGGTGTGGAACTTGCGATTTTTGCAATCCAAAATGGCCATTAGCATCAATTTGTATAAACATATGCTTCACTCACTAGGTGGCGTGACTGAAGCAATCTATTTTCCCCCAATACATGGTGACAACAAACCCCCTCCCACCTACATAATACTTAATGAATTTGTGTAATTTGCAAACTGACTGAGGGTCACTATGTAAGTTCTCAAAATTCGCAAAACCATGAAGCATTATGTCTTGATAGGAGGTAGTTTGGTAACCATGTTTCACCAAAAAATCGCAAACCCTGTACATTACTTCAATGTGACTGACTTTTTGGTTTCCATATCAGGTCTCTCAAAATGGCCCACATGGCCATAAAACATAACCCATGTGGTACTGACACTGATGCCTAAAATGGATTCGCATATTTTTAGTCAAACAACATACGTCTGGAACTGACTGATAAATAGAGATATGTAAGAGAAGCAACTGAAGCATTCGGGGTAGTTGACAGGCCCTGAAAGCTGTGACTGAACAGGATGAAAGAGACAGATAACCCACCTGTTTATTGAAGAGGTTTGTCCAATTAATCGACACAAAGAATGGATGTCGCTTGATTTCATTGACGTCATCTTCCCCACCTCCCAACCTGCACACACAGACCCAAACATCTCATCAATACAGATTTATTATTATTTAAAGTGGCACTGTTAGTGGTTATAGTGCAAGATTTGATCATTCAATAAAATAGTTATACTTCTTTCTTCTTCAGTTGAGCATATCTCTGCGAGACGTAGCTGCCCAGATGATTCCATGATACGCTGCTCTGTCCACCGTTCGTCTCCCTGCTCTCACGATGTCGTCCTCCAACCAGTCGCTGATGTCCTGCTCCCATCTTCTCCTTGGTCGTCCCCTTCCTCTCTTTCCCTCCACTTTGCCCGATTGTTTTCTCTAAGGAATTGCATCGTTTGATGTGGTCAAAATAACTCAGTTTTAGTCCTTTTATTCTATTCACTAGTTGGCAGTAAGGATCTCAGTATTGGTTGTTTTTGTTATCTTTGGCACTCTTTTCTGTAACATTTCATCTCAACACATGTATTCCTCTCATGTCTTCTTTGTTCAGTGTCCACATTTCGCTCCCGTATAGAGCTGTTTGGAAAATGCAAGTTTAAAAAAATTCTTATCTTCGTTGGTACATCTTTCCATACAATTTTCAGATTATTTAGTGTCTGCGTTGCTATGGCTATTCTTCTTCTGATCTCTAATGATGTCTTGCCGTCTCCTTGTAGTCTTGCTCCAAGATATTTGTAGTGGTTCACATTTTCAACTTGCTCCCCGTTGATTGCAATTTATGTTTTTCCAATGCATCTGTCAGTGTCCATGATCTCTGTTTTCTTCACATTAAGTAACAAGACCTTTTTTTCACTGTGTTCTTTTACAGAAATAATTAGGTTTCTTAGGCCGATTGTTGTAGTAGACAGGAGTGTGGTATCATCTGCTAGTTATAGTTATACAGTTTTCTTTATTTAAAAATAAATTTAATTATTATATACAAATCAGATGGTGTTCCAAAAAACTACAGGCTGCTGACCATGTTGCTTCATTTATCGGAGCCAGATGAATTCTGACAGACAGACAGACAGACAGACAGACAGACAGACAGACAGACAGACAGACAGACAGACAGACAGACAGACATATATTAACACTGCAATACCCACTGAATGTGAGCCAAGTGGCTGAGCAACTAACCTCTTTTCGGGTGCCTTTATGAGCAGGCCACTGAGCAGGGACTTGGCGTGCTCAGATATCGTGCGTGGGAAGTGAATGTCCTCCATGAGGATGGACTGGAAGAGGAGCTCTGGGTCGTGGTTGTAGAAGGGCAGTCGCCCACACATCATCTCGTACATAACTACACCAGTGCCCCACCAGTCCACCGCCCGGCCGTAGTCACTGTCCTCTAGCACCTGCAGCGGACAGTGGTCATCAGTGGTGGACGTGATAGCAGTGGACAGTAGGTGGACTAATGGACTTGACGTGACAGCAGGGTGTGTGGTGAGTGGGAAGACTACCTGCCTGCAAATCTCAAACTATGCCACAAGGTGAATCTGGTAATTGTGCTTAGAAATGAACAGAGTATTTATGCCAGTTTAAAAGTTTAACTCGAGTTTATGTCAGACTGTTGCTTTTTGTTGGCAGAGCAGTGATTTTTTAAGCTAGATCTGTTTACAACACGCGATGTGCCAAATGGCTGCATCCATCCCAAGATGAACTTTGTCCTCGTCTCGGGAAAAACATGTTTAATGTGTCTTATGTACTTTAAAGGGAATAAAAACATCTATTGCTTGAATTCATCTTCCTATCTATTTACACGTCCACCAAGCCCAAACAAATTCAATGAATTAGAAATTCCACATTTTATGCTGTGCATCCGGACATTTTCGAATATGCATATTTTTGGCGCGCTTTTCGGGATGCCGAGATGTCACGTCACTTATGACTCAAACTCGCATCAGGCCGATAAATTGTACAACTCCTTCATATATCGACATTCTAGTGATATTATGAGATTATACACGTTACTTTATGTAGCTGGATACAATAAATGTTTGCTATGTATGTTTATTGGTGTAGATTATCTCCCGTTGGTTGCATTCGATATAATTATTCTGAAAACGAGCCCAAGCTCGGCGAAACCTAGTCGACTTGTAGGCCCATTCGCATTCGTTGTTTTGAATAAAATTCATGTGGAACCGTAAGATAACTGCTTGTTCCTCTATGATGACTAGTGTTTGTATTACGTCGGAATATTGCACAATAACTCATTCTGACGCTCGTTTCGACCCAAAAGCTATCCTTGTAAACATGCTCTGAATGCATGGAAAGGGTCGGCCTGATGCGAGTTTGTGTCATAAGTGACGTCACGATACCATGTGATCGCCTAGCTGATTAAAATTTAATTTTCCGCGAGAATCGCTTCACAGATGGGCTTAAAATCGAATTTATGCTACAAATGTATTTTTCTGTATTTGTTTAATGCTATCAAATGTTACATACAATGTTAAACTTTGTGTACACGTGGAAAAAGGATTTTAGCTAATGCCTTATTTTTATTTCCTTTAAACACATCGCAGATTCCATCCTCCGAGACATTATGACCACTCTCTTATAATACTGAGACTGGCTCGGCAAATGCTTGTTTTACAACTGCACAAACTATCACCACAGGTGTCCGGAGGTGCAGACCAACAACAGGAAACCCAAGTAGATCATTAAAACTATACAACCATTTGGAAGATATTGTTCAAGGCTCCAAGATTAAATATTAACATAGTTCCAATGTAATTCTTGCTATTAAAATATACGACCATTCTCGCAAGCCAGGGTGGTAGTTTGACTGTGGCCCTTGTCCTATGCAATACATAGGATAAAGGCTGAATCGGCTGTACATGTTCCATTTAATGTTCCACCCTATAATTCCAGGAAGCAGCTCAACTACAAAGACCACATCCAGCAAAGTTCCAGGAAGTTCCTATCATTACCTGTCTGACCACCAGTGAGGGTTAACAACAGAAAGTAACCCCAAAACAACAAAATATGATGCAATGAGTTGACTGGATAACGGACTTGGCTCACTTCGACATTTTGACGAGGTGATATTTGAGGGGATCTTGACATTGGTGTAGTGAGCCCCCCCCAGGGGCACAAGGATGTGTAGAACTACTTATCCTCTTACACTTCCTCACTTCACCATTCGTTGAGATTATTCTAACAATAGACACGCTAACTTTGGAACATTATCTATTTCCTCTGAGGCGCCTCTTTCTATACTTATTCCCGTCCTTCGACCACTGACCACTGATCTACCTTTTGGCTATGCAACTAAAAAACATAAAGGTAGTAACTTTTTCAGTGGACAAAAAGTTGTCAATCATACGTCATTCCCCAAGTGGCACCAAGTAAAGTTATGTTACAATACTATCTGCTGCAGGCAACTGGCGACAGCAGAAATTAAATGGCCATAGGAACAAGTTTTAAGTTGCAAATACTGTAATGTTGACAACTGCTGTCAGCTAGTTGTTATCATCTAACCAAAACATGTGTAATATAATAGAGTTATCCCGCGGTCTGATACTACCTCTGGTGCGAGATATTCTGGAGTGCCACAGAAGGTCTTTGTCGTGGCGCCGTAGAACATCTCCTCTTTACACAGGCCAAAGTCGGCAATCTTTATGTGACCTTCCTTGTCCAGTAATAGGTTTTCTAACTGAAATGCCAAAGAAAAACTGATATATATATATATATATATATAGAAATGGCAATAAATATATTGTCTAAATCATTACAAATGAAGTTAAATAAAATATAACAATAATTTCATGTTTAATAATAATTAAACACAAATATATTAGGCTGTATTCCCAAATTTATCCACTTTCAAAATGCGTTACCCCACCAATAGTGACCAATAAAAGTAACCATTAATTGCATAAGCAAATGCTCCGTCATGATTTTATATTAATAAAAAAAAGCATAACTTTTGGTTTTTTATTGTACATTTTACTTTTCTTGTCCTATTGTAATACTTCATTCCTAGTATTGTTTCTTGTTAATATGTTTATTACTACTGCGGCACGACATCTCCTAAATAAAACATTCCCATATACAGTAGTTACTTTAAAACGTTTCCTTATGTTTTGTCATAAACTAAAACTTTTGGGGGTCAGAATTTCAACATAATATATATGACGGAATGTCCAAACACTCTATGTGTTTGGCAATTATTTTGTTGCTAGGCAACAGGTCACAACGTGTATAGATCAACCGCAGCACTCACCTTAAGATCTCTGTAGACAATATTTTGCTCGTGCAAGTAGCCGAGAGCTGATATGATTTCTGCGCCATAGAAGCGTGTTCTGTCCTCCGAGAAGACCCTCACCCTAGAGAGGTGGTAGAACAACTCGCCCCCGTTGACGTACTCCATCACAAAGCACAGTCGGTCCGCCGTCGTGAACGAGTACTTCAGTTGCTGCGCGACAAAATGTTTGTGACATCAACAAGAAGTGTTTAAAGGAAGGCAGTCTTTTCCTCTACCCGGAATTAGCCAGCGTAGTAATTTATAACAGTAAGTCTGCTTACAAGTGTTGAGCATAGGAAAATGTGAAATCGTTGAACATGAAAGGGTATTGAGGTTACCTCAGCCCGCCTCGGCATTATTGCAATCAAGCTTGTTTTGAAACTGGATGTTTTGTTTATTATTTGAACATGCTCCGGGTTTGTGCCTTCAAACTGTGAATGCTAAACACAATTTGGCGGGCAGCACAAGTTCAACATAGTTACCATAGTCTTAAGAACATTATATTAATTAATAAATGAAAAACTAGGAAGAGACTGCTTCCTTTTAACAGTGAATAAATTCATTGATCAACACAGGGAGGTTGTCTGTTTGTTGTTTCTTGTAAAGTCATGTTGTAAAGTATAAATACTGTCTATTATAAAACACTGACCACCCAACTGTGTTTGTTCTTGTAAAGTCATGTTGTAAAGTATAAATATTGTCTATTATAAAACACTGACCACCCACATGTGTTTGTTCTTGTAAAGTCATGTTGTAAAGAATAAATACTGTCTATTATAAAAAAACTGACCACCCAACTTTGTTTGTTCTTGTAAAGTCATGTTGTAAAGAATAAATACTGTCTATTATAAAACACTGACCACCCAACTGTGTTTGTTCTTGTAAAGTATAAATACTGTCTATTATAAAACATTGACCACCCAAATGTGTTTGTTCTTGTAAAGTCATGTTGTAAAGAATAAATACTGTCTATTATAAAACACTGATCACCCAAATGTGTTTGTTCTTGTAAAGTCATGTTGTAAAGAATAAATACTGTCTATTATAAAACACTGACCACTCAAATGTGTTTGTTCTTGTAAAGTTATGTTGTAAAGTATAAATACTGTCTATTATAAAACACTGACCACCCAAATGTGTTTGTTCTTGTAAAGTCACGTTGTAAAGTATAAATACTGTCTATTATAAAACACTGACCACTCAAATGTGTTTGTTCTTGTAAAGTCATGTTGTAAAGAATAAATAATGTCTATTAAAAAACAAAGTCATGTTGTATAGTATAAATACTATCTATTATAAAATACTGACCACCCAAATGTGTTTTACTGAACTATTTTCTGTTCAAATGTAAGTGTTTCAGGAGGACACAGTTTGTTTATACGGCAGCACCTCAGGTCCAATTACTATGAAATGGATAAGTGCATAACGTAATACGTCATCACCCCCCCCCCCAGAATTATCTGATCTCAAAGATAGTTCTGCTTCATTAAAACATATTTGGACACTAAATACATTAGAATGCTAATAAATAAACTATTAGAATGCTAACAGTTTATACTGTATTATATGATTTTTCAATAAAACTGAACGAACAACCTCTCTTTAAGTATAAAAAACCTTAAACAATGTTACGTTAAATATCAACTACAGTAGACTTTGGCTGTATGGAACCTGTCAGGACTTGGCTTAGTTGTTCCACATATTCTTAATATATATGTATGCAGTGGTACCTGAATTACTTTAATTTTATACTTGAGTAGAAGTAAAAGTACCGGTACCTTTTAAAAATCATACTTGAGTAAAAAATAAAACTACTTTCCAAAAGTACTTGAAGTAAAAGTAGAAGTCAAAGTAGAATGGAAAGATTTTTTGGCAAGTACCTGGTACGCCTAACCAACAACAGCATCAGAGACGAAAAATGACGGCAGTGTGGAAATAATTACTGTTATGTCCAACGTATCTGAATAATGTATGTGAATAATGTTCTATAGAAATTTCATTTTTATGTTTTCGCAAATTCGACGGTGCGGCACAGAAATGTGTCCCTGTATCTGTAACAAGGGACGCCATGATGGCACTGTGCCTAGCTAGGGCTAGAACGCCATCGAAGTTACAGTCAGTGTGCAGGCCACACGGTTTATGTGTTAAAATGCCAGCCAACGTCAATGTGTATAATATCTAATTGTCATATACTGAAATGAATGTCGAACTGAATAAAATTCACAAATGTTGTACAGTTCTAAAATAGATTACTGGTAGGTACCAACAGACCACAGTGAACTGAACGATGTTGTACCGCAGACGTAATGAAATTCAAAATAATAACATGGCACTCAGCAGCTGAACCTGCAAATGAGTTGACAAACGCAGTGCTAAAGTTGACTAAAGTTTTAAAAGTATAATGAATACTCTCACAATTGGCTTAACTTTGTTTTTCAATCAATATCAAAATAAGAAAATTGCGATTCACTGTTTCATATGTGATTGATAAATCGATGATGGTAACCTAGACTAGTACAGATTTACATGAAACTTGAAGCAAGCAGATGAGAAAAGACTACGCATGAGATCGGAGATACAAGAAAGCTGACAATGGAAGCGTTGAGAGAAACAAAAGACAGGACTGCGTGGAGACAGGACTGCGTGGAGACAGTGGAGACAGGACTGCGTGGAGACAGGACTGCGTGGAGACAGGACTGCGTGGAGACAGGACTGCGTGGAGACAGTGGAGACAGGACTGCATGGAGACAGGACTGCGTGGAGACAGGACTGCGTGGAGACAGGACTGCGTGGACAGTGGAGACAGGACTGCGTGGAGACAGGACTGCGTGGAGACAGGACTGCGTGGAGACAGGACTGCGTGGACAGTGGAGACAGGACTGCGTGGAGACAGGACTGCGTGGAGACAGGACTGCGTGGAGACAGGACTGCGTGGAGACAGGACTGCGTGGACAGTGGAGACAGGACTGCGTGGAGACAGGACTGCGTGGAGACAGGACTGCGTGGAGACAGGACTGCGTGGAGACAGGACTGCGTGGACAGTGGAGACAGGACTGCGTGGAGACAGTGCACTGCAGATGTCATGACGAGTTGTATGAACTGACAGAACTTCACAATCAGAAGTAGCAGTGGTCTTACTGTGAGAAATGGATGTTTTGTCGTCTGTAGCACCCGATTCTCTGTTAACGTGTGAGCCACTTCATCCTGCAAGAGACAGTCACTCGACTTCAATGGGGGTTACTACAGCAACATTGGAAATCAATGACTTGACTGATTAAAATTTTATTTCTACTCGGTGACATACTTAGTTTTCACTATTTTCGATGGCCGAGCCATTCATACACCATTTACATCAATCATACAACACGTGTTGAATAAATATATTGCCACTTATTATAAGTGGCAATATATGTATGTATATGAAAGTGTATGTAAGTGTATGTGTGTATGGTGTGTGGTGGTGTGTGTGTGGTGTGTGTGTGTGTGTGTGTGTGTGTGTGGTGTGTGTGGTTTGTGGTGTGTGGTGTGTGGTGTGTGTGAGTGTGTGTGTGTGTTGCGTGCATTTGCGTGTGTGATACTAGACTTATTGCTAAGACATATATATATTAGTGTAAGTCAGTGCCTAGTATCATAAACTACCTGCTATGTTTCAGCCTGACCACACAAACAATGTACACACCTTCTGTATTATGACAGACTTCTTCAGTAGGTTTCAGCCTGACCACACAAACAATGTACACACCTTCTGTATTATGACAGACTTCTTCAGTAGGTTTCAGCCTGACCACACAAACAATGTACACACCTTCTGTATTATGACAGACTTCTTCAGTAGGTTTCAGCCTGACCACACAAACAATGTACACACCTTCTGTATTATGACAGACTTCTTCAGTAGGTTTCAGCCTGACCACACAAACAATGTACACACCTTCTGTATTATGACAGACTTCTTCAGTATTTTTATAGCGTACAGGTGACTTGTGTTTTTCTCGCGACAAAGAATCACTTTGCCAAACGTCCCCTTGCCTAGCACCTTGAGGAATTCAAAGTTGTCCAATGTCTGGCAACAGAGGAACACAGTCAAGTTGTCGTAGGAAACATTTAAATGCATGTCCAGTTTATTTTCCTTGACAAATAATCCAAAACTAATGAAACATGGACTTACAAACACACATAATCTATCCTAAAAATATGGGGTGTGCACACGTGTGCCTGCGTGCATGCCTGCGCGCATGCCTGCATATGTGCGTGTATTTCACATATTAATGCAATACACACAGGTCATAACTGCACTGTCACAAAGTGGTTCGAGTAGAATTAGTCTGGCTCAAAATTAAAGGGTTAATCAATAAACTAGGCGGGAACCCCCATTGTATGGTGGCGCCATCCCTCAGGTGCTTGAACGTAAAATGTTGTAAGTCACTTTTAATGACATTAGAAGAAGTTAGTAGCGTGAATTAGGAAGGTTGTTTAATGCGCCGGGCAGGTGCAAGTAAATATTTCACACCTCGTGTCTGAATGGAATATTTCTATTACTAAAATAATGTATTATTAGATATGTTATTATTATTGTTACTACAGTCTCGATTCAGGGATTCTGATGATATTACATTTACATGTATTTGAGGAAATTTGAGGATTTTCATGAGTTCGTGATTGTGTGTCTATTATGCAAGAATGTTTATTTTAAACCCAATGAGTTGAATAGAGTCTGGCCGAGATTCCAGATATCCGGGAGCACAGTTTCTGGGATGATTTAGTTTGTGTTAAGTTCTGTTATTGGCACATCAGTCGACTGCAATTACATTGCTGTGAGCCTGTGTTATCTTGTCTCCAAGACATGGGACTTATTCTCGACGTGACAACCTTGTTTAATGGTTGTGTTTGGCTACTTGGGAGAATCTTCAGTGACAACCAACTTGGCTCAACTAGATTATCGCTCATTGACAAGATTGGTTGCCGCTGCCTATACAGCTGATTCATATCATCTCTTATACACTGTGAAGACAGGGGTGGCACATTTCACATTCCCCCACTGCTCCACAATTCAGAGTATCATCTTGCTGTTGATCTTCACCACGTTCGTCCTTCACGAGACACAATCGACACCCGCCATATTCCGTTGTGCTGCCGTATACGTCCGTTTTTTTACATGATGACCTTCGACGACTGTCGTGCCATAATACGACCGTATCTTCCTAGTGTAGTCATAGTAGGCGGCTGCGTCTCGATATTTATGTTCATAGGAAATGCCGGGGTTGAGCGTTGCATCCCCAGCATACTCCTGTAATCGGGGTGCGTAAATGCTCGTCATCCCGATGATTAGTTATACCGGACTTCATGGCTTTCTTTGTGGGTGAGCAATAACACTTTGTTATTACTTCTTATAACATATATTTATATGTATATATCTTTACAAGTGCTACACGACTTTGTAGCACTTTCAAGTCCTTAATAGCTGGCCAAGTTATATTTGTATCATTTATTTGGTTTATTGTACTTATTAAATGGGTATTCCACTTGGATTCCCACATTAAACCCCCTTTTTTGTTTCATATTCCTGTTCTATCCATCCTTGTTACGCCTGGACCTTTGTTATGAGTCAGTCACATTTGGTGCCGCCAATCCATGAGCCATTTTTTTGGTGACATGTATGAATTTTGAGTATTGTCTTGATGATTGGCCTAATGTCTGATGCTAATTATTATGCTAATTACCTCGTTGTCTCTGGCGCAAGGAGCCAATCACCGCGCGGTAGTGGCGCGCAGTCACAGATTACAACGAGCTCTTGGTCACTTCGTTTTGTGAAAGCAGACGGAGTGGTCGCTTCAACAAATTTTGGCTCTCCCATCCCTCCCAAATTTTTGATAGCATTAGGGACTACCATGTACATCATTGGTGGAAGAGGGGTTGATAGCATATCTCAAAGCTTTCCCCGTTTTCTTAGTGCAGGTGGACAATGTGTTCACGGGGTTTTAACGCAGAGACAGCTCGCTTCTCTTCCACCGGTGATTTTAGTAAGTGGGGCGTAATGGCCCCACTTATAGGTTTAGGCTAAATCTTGATACAATGTAAGTCTTCAGCAGGTAGTTGGGATTATAGTTAGGTGAATGAATGGTGTGCTTGGTTAGTACGGTACGGTGCCTAAGGTCTACTGTGATTACAGTAGTAATGATGTTGTATATATCTATAACAATACTGCTAATGTTGTATATGCCGAAATGTGGGCTCTGTCAACCTGAGGGACAGGAGACTAGTATGGGCTCAGTCACAGGCCTGGCCTTGGGATGTAGAGCCCACATTTCTCTCTCTAACTTAATCTCTTAATAAACGTCATTCATTTGGCCTTCTTTCATCACTATTCATGACTTGTGTTGGTGCTTGCATAAATATATATATATATATATGCAAGTGCAGCTAAAGACAATACTCAAAATTCATACATGTCACACACAAAATGGCTCATGGATTGGCAACTAAAGACAACATGTGTTTAAGTTAAGCACGGATACTATTTAATTTATATAAAAACGCAATCAATCCCCACGAAACGACATGCACAAAAGAGCGTTTGTTTTCATAACACGATAAGTGCCATCCATCTTTTTTGTCAAACGCGATATATCCATGTTCAGCCAATCAGCACTGCCATGCCGCATGTACAGCTATGCGGAGTGCGCTGTATGAATATACAGAGTTTTGATAACAAAATCATTTAAAATAACATTTTTGTAACAAATGTGCAACCAATATTTCAGAGTTTGCCACCATTCTCTATGATTATGAATTGTAAATACATATCAACTTAATTTACAGGTTGTTATTTAATCTTTGAGGATGAAGCACAAGAGACTATTTCTAAAACGAAGAAAATGAATATATCGCATTTTACCCTGACACCCTTCCTACCTAAACATTGACGAAGGGTAGAACTTGCGTGCACTTACAATCTTGCGCCGTGCCATGCTGAGATTGCTGTCTAGGTCGGATTCTATGACATCCGACTCCTCCAACACTTGTAACCGCTTCGCCACGGAACTGATCGCTGTGATCCATTCCTCCCTGTCAACAGCAAGTTGTTCCCTTGCTCACACAGCACAATTGATCCTTCTCTCTAAACCGACGATGTCTATCTTCCTAATTTGTAATACCATGTCCTTAATACTAGATTAAATATGTTGAAGGTGCACTAATCTTCATCAAGTCAGAAGAAGAATTTAAATGGAATTTTCTTAATAGTATAACAATGAAATTCAAACTCACTTAAATGTTTTGACTGCTATCTGCAGTCGATGTGCTGATGCGAGTTTCAATTTCACAGTGGAGTTATAAAAAAATCTATTTAAATTGAACATTATACAAACTGCCAAATGTTCATTTAACTAGCCTGGAAATTTTTTCACAATATGAATGTTGTGCCACATAATATTCAATTCATTCAGTCTATAAACATGCTCTATTGCAAATACTGGCTGGAGTAACCACAAGACTCTTTGGCGTTTGCTACATTCTCATGCTGAAGACAACTAAACTGTTGTTTTGTAAAAAGTGCTTTGAGCAGTGCTGAGAATTAGATACCATGCTACATAGGAATGTACCTTTACTTTGTGCCTGGCTCCAGACAATCAGGAATATTTGCTCACCTCAGTTCTGGTTTCTCTGTCGAGAATGTTCGCTCCACCACAGTTGTCCATTGCAGGCCACGAATGATAAATGTGTTTGGCTTTGGTCGGTCCCTTTTCATCAGCTGACAATCTACAGCGTCAGAAAATAATGCTAAATTACTATTAAATTCACAAACATGAACGAAAGACAGATTAGTTAGGGATCATTTACAATTGAAAAAGCCAGGCGAACGAAATATGCAAAATATTTTATTAAATTAGCCCTGCAATTATTTTGCCTAGTGTCCTGAGCAATGAACAAATAGCTGTCTAAGTAATATTTTGATGTCAATAATATTGGTAAATGTTTGTTTTCTGCTGTTTGCACTGTGATCTTTGTTTATTAACTGTTCTTTTCGTAGTTAGCGCAGCAAAATATTCTTTCTTGAAATGATGTGTAATTTAATAATATTCAATTGGATTAAGAAAGTTGACATGTACAATGCGATTGTTCTGCATACTTGATTGGCTGACGATTCTCAAAGCAATCAGCAGGGGTGTCACTGGTCACTTCTGGTAATTGCTACTACACAGAATATACTTGTGTGTCCAATGAGGGCTTAATGACACAGTTTGGACACTACATTGCAAGACAATGGCCAACTGCCCAAAGATAACCACCTAGCCTTGAAGTGACAAAAGCAATCACTCAGGGAGAGGTAATTACACCAGTTCCAAGGACTCTCAATAAACACTCCAGTGTTCATCAGAGGCCTTTATGCACAGTAACATTTGATCAGTCCAAAGATATCCTGGTAGATATGTGCATCCATGTGCACACACACATACAATCCAGTCCAAATATGCATCTACACATTATATAGAATCAATAATATATTTATAGGGTTTTCTCACTCTCAAATTTCCACCCTTCCAAAACAAACTCAGCCTGTCCAAAAGACGGGTGAACTGGACTCTAGATGAAGCTATGGTTCGTTGTGTAGTCAGTATTCATTTTTCCATGATACACAACTGTCTCCCCGGGCCTTTCATTTTCTCAACTCCCATATCAACAACGCCCGTACTCCGTCTTACTCAATATACATCAAGGGTTAGTTTTGTTAAGCATGTTAATAATAATAATAATAATAACAAGATAACTTCTATTGCGCCTAAATCCTTGGAAACCAAGCTCAGAGGCGCATCAAAACAAAAGGGTTGGTCAATCTCAAAATCCATAAGTAGTTTTTCAGTTGTCAACAGATGGGTCAGGGCGCTAGGGAGCTACGGTGGATAAGCAAGGTTGTAAAGATATGTTTTTAAATGACGACGGAATTTTGTAATATTTTCAACTGATCTAACACTAAGAGGAAGCATATTCCAAAGAGTTGGTGCAGCAACAGAAAAAGCCCTAGTTCCAATGTTAGTGTTGACTCTAGGAACAAAAAGTAGGTCAGAACTAGATGATCGAAGCTGGACAGATTTTCTTACAGGAGTAAGCAATAAATGCAAATAAGATGGTTGTTTATTGGACAGTGCCTGGTATGTAATGGTACATATCTTAAATATTATACGATATCGTACAGGAAGCCAATGCAAAGACTTCAAAAGTGGCACAGAGCGAGAAAAACGAGGAGATCTTGTAACTACTCTTGCTAGACAATTTTGGACACGCTGAAGTTTTGTGATATCCTTGCTAGCGATATTATAAAGGAGGGAATTGCAATAGTCAAGTCTGCTGCTAACAAGCGCTGTTGCAATAGTCTTAGCAACAGAAAATGACATATACCGGCGAATACGGCGAAGATCACGAATATGATAAAAACAGCAGCGACATGTTTGAGATATATGTTGTCGGAAATTGAAGTTACTATCAAAGATCACTCCTAGATTCCGCACCGAGGTTGCTGGCGTTATATACTGATTCAAAATACGCGTAGGGAAAAAACCATCCAGTTTACAACGCTGCATTGGAGTACCAATAATGATCAATTCAGTTTTATTTGCATTTAATTTCAACTTGCTGTCAGTCATCCAATGGAAGATATCTTGAAGGCAATCACTAAGTTGGTTAAGGGAGCGATTTGTATCCGGGGTTGCCAACGAAATGTAGATCTGAGTATCATCAGCGTAAAGATGATGATCTAAGTTATGTCTTTCTATAACAGAGCTTAGTGGCGTGGTGTAAAGAGTAAAAAGCAAAGGCCCAAGAACAGAACCCTGGGGAACACCAAATAAAGTCGGCAGTGCAGCTGAAAAGCAGTTCCCAATCTTTATAGTTTGGTATCTATCAGTTAGATACAAAGAAAACCAGCTTAGAGCTGTGCCAGATATGCCGTACCACTTTAATAGGCGTTCAATGAGAATGCTGTGATCAATCGTGTCAAACGCGGCAGAGAGATCTAGTAAGGTAAGTGCAGTCACTTTACCATTATTAATGTTCAAGTTAATGTCATTATGAACCTTTAAGAGGGCAGTCTCTGTTGAATGAAACTGCCTATATGCAGATTGTGACACATTAGTTAAGATATTTGTGCTAATGTGAGACTTTAGACGACTTGCTACAACTTTTTCTAGTATTTTGGAAATGAAGCTGAGATTAGAAATAGGTCTATAACTGTTTAGGTCTTGCTTAGGCAGATATGATTTCTTAAGAAGTGGTGTGACATGGGCGTATTTAAAATCATCAGGAAAACAACCAGAGCAAAGTGATGCATTTATAATATTTGTTATAGGTCCAATTAGTGTATCGAGACATGCTTTTAGCAGTATTGTTGGAAATGGATCAAGTGCACAAGATTTATTTGGGGAGGACATAATTATTTTCCTAACTTCATCAACTGTTGCAGGTTCAAATGATACAAGTTGAGAATTTACTTGTGGAAAGTCCACACTGACATTACTTGTATTATGACGTGGGAAAGCAGAACGAATAATACTGATTTTATTCTTGAAGTGACTAGAGAACGAATCACATAGAGACTTAATTGACACATGACCAGGTAGCGATGGAGTAGGCCGTCTGTGTAGAATGTTATTGATGCAGTTCCATAACTGACGCGGATTATCAGACTTATTTATGACCATATCTGTAAAATAATCTGATTTAGCTTTAGCCATTTGTCTGTTACAGAGGTGACATTGCTTAGAATAGCGCGATCTATCTAATGGCAAGCGTGATTTGCGCCATACACGCTCTAAATAACGACGACGCCTTTTAGATAGTATAATTTCGGAAGTCATCCATGGAGCCGGTGGCCTTTCTGACACCCATTTGGATTTTATAGGTGCATGTTTGTCAAGTAGTGCATTGAGTACTTGACAGTACTGTTTATATAAGTCAGATAGATGTTTTTTTGGATCTGTGATAAGGTCAGATATAAGGATATCAGCCATTAAAGCTGTAATGTCAATCCTATTAATGGCTCTGTAAGACACATTGTGTTTCGCTTGTAAAGGGGCTATAGAACCATTAATATTGACAATGACAGTATGGTGGTCTGATAACCCATCTGAAACAGTAGGTGCTTGGATATTATTACAAGTTGAACGGGTTATCAAGAGGTCAAGCCAATGGCCATGTATATGTGTCGAAAAGGTAACATGTTGTTTCAAATCAAATGATGCCAGAATATCATCAAATGTAGTTGTAATTGAAGAAGGTATATCCAAATGTAGATTAAAATCACCAAGAATGTAAAATTCTGAATGAATAACTGCCAGATTTTCCAACATATCCTGAAAGTCTTCAAAGAAATTGGCCGGATGTCCTGGAGGACGATAGATACAAACAAAGTGTGCGCAGAAAGAAGAATATGAAATTTCAGCACAGATGGACTCAAAACTAGAGTATTCAGGGTTAGAATGTAATTTAACTTTGAACTGCTGTGATATAAAAAAGCCAACACCACCTCCACGGCCGACTAAACGTGGTCGATGGTGAAAGGTGTAACCAGAAGGGGAAACATCAGCAATGCATGCATGTGTATCATGTGGTCTGAGCCAGGTCTCAGTTACAGCTAGAATGTTTATTTTCTTTGAAATTAATAAATCACAAAGTGAGGCTGTCTTATCTCGTATAGATCGAATGTTTGTAGTGGCCACCCGAATGTTTCGTCTAACAGATGGCCCAGGATTGAGACTTACATCTCCTGCTAGTAATAAAATTATTGCTAATTTCAATGTTGGCGTAGAGCGGGGGATTGGCAGTAACTTTCTATTATAACAAACATGAAGACATGGCAGACTATGCAACATTGAAATAGAATAATGAATTTTAGTGTGATTAGGAAAAAGCACATCAAAATGATTAGATCTCAATGGTTTGCATAAAACAAAATCGATATCCCTTACAGCAACAGAGCAAGACAAGCAGAAAACACCCAATAGGAATAATGGTGACATAATTATGTTAGATTATTATCATATTTAGTAGAAAATAATAGACCAAAACCATATCATTTTATATCATATAGATAATAAATAGTAAAGAATGTTAAACCCAGAGCTAAGGCTAAGCCTACGGCGTAACTGCCGTAAGTAAAAACTAAATTATATTTACAAGATCAGTAGAGTCTCAATTTTAACAATAAAGCCTACTTTATTTAATTAGAAAATGTTGAACCGGGGCCAACTCCGGTAACTAAATTGAGACTTACAGGCCTATTAAGGGAGGAAGAACTATTTATATTTATTATAATTCACTCAGTCAGCCGTAGCCTTAGTCTTAGATAGGCAGAAACTGACTGTAGTATCAATCACTCAAAAGTCTCAATGGCAATTAACTGCACCATGATTCCTTTTTAAATACCGTATTTATTATAATAATATAAAATGCCAATAGTAATCTAAAAGGTCAATTAAAAAAACCCACAGGCAGCATGTTTTGTAACTTCATCATTTAACAGTATAATTGGTACAAACGACAACATTTAAACAAACAAAAAACTGAACATTGCCGACCGGCGAAAGTGAGCGATAATCATAACGGCTTTAAGTTAACGCCGGTTGTATTAAGTTGAATATGACAGGACCAAAACTTGTTAAAATATGCTTATAATTTAAATATACTTAGCTTATGGTTCAATTCTTGATTCTGTAGCACTTTACAACTTACATAACATTAAAAGTAATCTATTTAAAATAATTAGTATGATATAATTGAACATTAAACGAAGGATAAATTTTGAAAGTAAACATTATGCCACGCCCCCTAGCGACCAAGTGTTGGTGAACTTCTACTTTTATCAGCACGGAAGTCCCTAAATTACAAACAAATAAAGACATCAATGGTGAATACTGACTGAATCATTGGGAGTGAGTGATGATTACTAAGCCTACTGCAAATACATGTTGACTTAGATTTGTGCAGATTCTGAAAATTCCATTTGTGAAATGTTTGGAAATTGCTGATTAGCCAACATGTGAATTACAATTAACAAGTAAAGCATTTGACCAATCATCATTTGTTATCACATCCGTTCCACAGTCTAGGCGTTCCACAGATTATAACTTACTTCATTTGCACCTCATTTGCACCTCACCGGACTTCCCATAAAATCTGACATGTCTATGTTATATATGCGAGTCAACATGCCATAAATATATATAATCCACGTATAAATTTTATGGGGCTGCAACAATGCAGCAATTGATTGTCCACGTATGATAATGCACACATTTATCTGCAACCTTGACTTTTTCAAAATATATATACATGGGTATATATATATATATATAAATATATATATATATACGTATATACATATACCCATCTATATATATTTTGAAAAAGTCAAGTACATATATATATATATATATATATATATACAGTGTATATATATATATATATATATGTCGAGGTCATTTACTCTACATTGCATCAGTTCACTCAGCTGTATGAATGAGTACCTGGCTATAGACAGTGGTGGATATTTGTGTACGAATAGTCTTCGCGCATTAATTGCAGAGTGGCTGAATGCTTCCCAGAGAAGTCGAGATGATGTTCAACTGAACATGTCTGCCAGGGAGTAAAGTGTAAAGCACTTTGAGCAGTCCTGAGGACTGGATACTGCGCTATATAAGAACTTACCTTTTTTTAAATAAAATAATCGTACTAATCTAAATAATCTATTACTTTTTGTCCGGTTCCACTTCCTTGCTTTGTGCTAACATCCGGTCAATTCTACAGTGAATTTATCATAATATAATATCAATTAATTTATTATATTTAAACAATTCTAGAAGTAGTTTGATTTTCCGTACACATTTTTGCTAAAATGACCACTATTATAAGAGTGACATTTATAGTATTAATATAATAACTATAAGTACTACAATTGAATCAAGACTGCAATGTAATATCTGAAGTGGAACTGAAATCGATTGAAAGAGATTTCATAGAAACCAAACAGGAAGTGATTGAAAGTAATTGATTATTGAACAGACTTGCATGGTGGCAGACATGAATGTTCTGCTGCCCAGAAACCGTACAAGTGACAGATGATTCTTCAGTAATCACCAAACTGCAGTCACTATTACAAAAAATAAGACCGCGTTCACATACAACTTTAATCCGCATTAGGATGCAGATCCCAATTCGGGTAGTGCAATGTGAACACTCTTGGACCGCAATAAGCTACCCGAATTCTAATGCGGGAAAATAGGTGAATTAGGATGCGGATTAGCCAACGTGAATGCTAAGTTTGCCTTGATTCGGCGATGGCAGCGCTGCTGCATGACAGAGGGTTGTAGCCTCACGCAGACTGCGAGACCGTATGTGACCTTTGCCGTGCCACCTTTGCTGTAACAAGCTTCGTACGGAATCTCTGTAACCTTGCTGCATGAAGCAGTTGGTTCCTGTGACATCTCAACATGATGTCATGTTCGTGGTTAATAAGTACACGAGCTACTACAGTCAAAAGGACAACTATCGGGAAAATAACTTCAAGCTGGTAACCCGCCATATTGATCAGTTGACTTCTGCTCTCGCGAGACAACTATATGAGTGCTTATGACACGCACACCACGCCTGCTGGTGCACTAATTCGGTTAGCGCTTAATCCGGCCTAACTTTGTGTATGTGAACAGAGCCGAATTAGTTGATCCGCATTAGATGTGAACACAGCCTATGTCCACAATACATGTTCCACCTGTCTTACGTTGTTGACACCAGCCAGTCTTTGGAAGTAACATGCTATACTGTAGATTGCTGGAGTCAGCCAGAATGTACACGGACCATGCTAGGTCTATTAACTGGAATGTACACGAAACATGCTAGGTCTACTGACCGGAATGTACACAGACCATGCTAGGTCTATTGACTGGAATGTACACGAACTATGCTAGGTCTATTAACTGGAATGTACACGAACCATGCTAGGTCTACTGACCGGAATGTACACAGACCATGCTAGGTCTATTGACTGGAATGTACACGGACCATGCTAGGTCTATTAACTGGAATGTACACGAACCATGCTAAGTCTACTGACCGGAATGTACACAGACCACGCTAGGTTTATTGACCGGAATGTACTCAGACCATGCTTGGTCTATTGACTGGAATGTACTCAGACCACGCTAGGTTTATTGACCGGAATGTACTCAGACCATGCTTGGTCTATTGACTGGAATGTACACAGACCACGCTAGGTTTATTGACCGGAATGTACTCAGACCATGCTTGGTCTATTGACTGGAATGTACATGAACCATGCTATGCTCATTGACTGGAATATACACGGACCATGCTAGATCTATTGACTGGAATGTACTCGGACCATGCTAGGTCTACTGACTGGAATGTACTCTCACCATGCTAGGTCCATGATGCATTTATAATATTTGTTATAGGTCCAATTAGTGTATCGAGACATGCTTTTAGCAGTATTGTTGGAAATGGATCAAGTGCACAAGATTTATTTGGGGAGGACATAATTATTTTCCTAACTTCATCAACTGTTGCAGGTTCAAATGATACAAGTTGAGAATTTACTTGTGGAAAGTCCACACTGACATTACTTGTATTATGACGTGGGAAAGCAGAACGAATAATACTGATTTTATTCTTGAAGTGACTAGAGAACGAATCACATAGAGACTTAATTGACACATGACCAGGTAGCGATGGAGTAGGCCGTCTGTGTAGAATGTTATTGATGCAGTTCCATAACTGACGCGGATTATCAGACTTATTTATGACCATATCTGTAAAATAATCTGATTTAGCTTTAGCCATTTGTCTGTTACAGAGGTGACATTGCTTAGAATAGCGCGATCTATCTAATGGCAAGCGTGATTTGCGCCATACACGCTCTAAATAACGACGACGCCTTTTAGATAGTATAATTTCGGAAGTCATCCATGGAGCCGGTGGCCTTTCTGACACCCATTTGGATTTTATAGGTGCATGTTTGTCAAGTAGTGCATTGAGTACTTGACAGTACTGTTTATATAAGTCAGATAGATGTTTTTTTGGATCTGTGATAAGGTCAGATATAAGGATATCAGCCATTAAAGCTGTAATGTCAATCCTATTAATGGCTCTGTAAGACACATTGTGTTTCGCTTGTAAAGGGGCTATAGAACCATTAATATTGACAATGACAGTATGGTGGTCTGATAACCCATCTGAAACAGTAGGTGCTTGGATATTATTACAAGTTGAACGGGTTATCAAGAGGTCAAGCCAATGGCCATGTATATGTGTCGAAAAGGTAACATGTTGTTTCAAATCAAATGATGCCAGAATATCATCAAATGTAGTTGTAATTGAAGAAGGTATATCCAAATGTAGATTAAAATCACCAAGAATGTAAAATTCTGAATGAATAACTGCCAGATTTTCCAACATATCCTGAAAGTCTTCAAAGAAATTGGCCGGATGTCCTGGAGGACGATAGATACAAACAAAGTGTGCGCAGAAAGAAGAATATGAAATTTCAGCACAGATGGACTCAAAACTAGAGTATTCAGGGTTAGAATGTAATTTAACTTTGAACTGCTGTGATATAAAAAAGCCAACACCACCTCCACGGCCGACTAAACGTGGTCGATGGTGAAAGGTGTAACCAGAAGGGGAAACATCAGCAATGCATGCATGTGTATCATGTGGTCTGAGCCAGGTCTCAGTTACAGCTAGAATGTTTATTTTCTTTGAAATTAATAAATCACAAAGTGAGGCTGTCTTATCTCGTATAGATCGAATGTTTGTAGTGGCCACCCGAATGTTTCGTCTAACAGATGGCCCAGGATTGAGACTTACATCTCCTGCTAGTAATAAAATTATTGCTAATTTCAATGTTGGCGTAGAGCGGGGGATTGGCAGTAACTTTCTATTATAACAAACATGAAGACATGGCAGACTATGCAACATTGAAATAGAATAATGAATTTTAGTGTGATTAGGAAAAAGCACATCAAAATGATTAGATCTCAATGGTTTGCATAAAACAAAATCGATATCCCTTACAGCAACAGAGCAAGACAAGCAGAAAACACCCAATAGGAATAATGGTGACATAATTATGTTAGATTATTATCATATTTAGTAGAAAATAATAGACCAAAACCATATCATTTTATATCATATAGATAATAAATAGTAAAGAATGTTAAACCCAGAGCTAAGGCTAAGCCTACGGCGTAACTGCCGTAAGTAAAAACTAAATTATATTTACAAGATCAGTAGAGTCTCAATTTTAACAATAAAGCCTACTTTATTTAATTAGAAAATGTTGAACCGGGGCCAACTCCGGTAACTAAATTGAGACTTACAGGCCTATTAAGGGAGGAAGAACTATTTATATTTATTATAATTCACTCAGTCAGCCGTAGCCTTAGTCTTAGATAGGCAGAAACTGACTGTAGTATCAATCACTCAAAAGTCTCAATGGCAATTAACTGCACCATGATTCCTTTTTAAATACCGTATTTATTATAATAATATAAAATGCCAATAGTAATCTAAAAGGTCAATTAAAAAAACCCACAGGCAGCATGTTTTGTAACTTCATCATTTAACAGTATAATTGGTACAAACGACAACATTTAAACAAACAAAAAACTGAACATTGCCGACCGGCGAAAGTGAGCGATAATCATAACGGCTTTAAGTTAACGCCGGTTGTATTAAGTTGAATATGACAGGACCAAAACTTGTTAAAATATGCTTATAATTTAAATATACTTAGCTTATGGTTCAATTCTTGATTCTGTAGCACTTTACAACTTACATAACATTAAAAGTAATCTATTTAAAATAATTAGTATGATATAATTGAACATTAAACGAAGGATAAATTTTGAAAGTAAACATTATGCCACGCCCCCTAGCGACCAAGTGTTGGTGAACTTCTACTTTTATCAGCACGGAAGTCCCTAAATTACAAACAAATAAAGACATCAATGGTGAATACTGACTGAATCATTGGGAGTGAGTGATGATTACTAAGCCTACTGCAAATACATGTTGACTTAGATTTGTGCAGATTCTGAAAATTCCATTTGTGAAATGTTTGGAAATTGCTGATTAGCCAACATGTGAATTACAATTAACAAGTAAAGCATTTGACCAATCATCATTTGTTATCACATCCGTTCCACAGTCTAGGCGTTCCACAGATTATAACTTACTTCATTTGCACCTCATTTGCACCTCACCGGACTTCCCATAAAATCTGACATGTCTATGTTATATATGCGAGTCAACATGCCATAAATATATATAATCCACGTATAAATTTTATGGGGCTGCAACAATGCAGCAATTGATTGTCCACGTATGATAATGCACACATTTATCTGCAACCTTGACTTTTTCAAAATATATATACATGGGTATATATATATATATATAAATATATATATATATACGTATATACATATACCCATCTATATATATTTTGAAAAAGTCAAGTACATATATATATATATATATATATATATACAGTGTATATATATATATATATATATGTCGAGGTCATTTACTCTACATTGCATCAGTTCACTCAGCTGTATGAATGAGTACCTGGCTATAGACAGTGGTGGATATTTGTGTACGAATAGTCTTCGCGCATTAATTGCAGAGTGGCTGAATGCTTCCCAGAGAAGTCGAGATGATGTTCAACTGAACATGTCTGCCAGGGAGTAAAGTGTAAAGCACTTTGAGCAGTCCTGAGGACTGGATACTGCGCTATATAAGAACTTACCTTTTTTTAAATAAAATAATCGTACTAATCTAAATAATCTATTACTTTTTGTCCGGTTCCACTTCCTTGCTTTGTGCTAACATCCGGTCAATTCTACAGTGAATTTATCATAATATAATATCAATTAATTTATTATATTTAAACAATTCTAGAAGTAGTTTGATTTTCCGTACACATTTTTGCTAAAATGACCACTATTATAAGAGTGACATTTATAGTATTAATATAATAACTATAAGTACTACAATTGAATCAAGACTGCAATGTAATATCTGAAGTGGAACTGAAATCGATTGAAAGAGATTTCATAGAAACCAAACAGGAAGTGATTGAAAGTAATTGATTATTGAACAGACTTGCATGGTGGCAGACATGAATGTTCTGCTGCCCAGAAACCGTACAAGTGACAGATGATTCTTCAGTAATCACCAAACTGCAGTCACTATTACAAAAAATAAGACCGCGTTCACATACAACTTTAATCCGCATTAGGATGCAGATCCCAATTCGGGTAGTGCAATGTGAACACTCTTGGACCGCAATAAGCTACCCGAATTCTAATGCGGGAAAATAGGTGAATTAGGATGCGGATTAGCCAACGTGAATGCTAAGTTTGCCTTGATTCGGCGATGGCAGCGCTGCTGCATGACAGAGGGTTGTAGCCTCACGCAGACTGCGAGACCGTATGTGACCTTTGCCGTGCCACCTTTGCTGTAACAAGCTTCGTACGGAATCTCTGTAACCTTGCTGCATGAAGCAGTTGGTTCCTGTGACATCTCAACATGATGTCATGTTCGTGGTTAATAAGTACACGAGCTACTACAGTCAAAAGGACAACTATCGGGAAAATAACTTCAAGCTGGTAACCCGCCATATTGATCAGTTGACTTCTGCTCTCGCGAGACAACTATATGAGTGCTTATGACACGCACACCACGCCTGCTGGTGCACTAATTCGGTTAGCGCTTAATCCGGCCTAACTTTGTGTATGTGAACAGAGCCGAATTAGTTGATCCGCATTAGATGTGAACACAGCCTATGTCCACAATACATGTTCCACCTGTCTTACGTTGTTGACACCAGCCAGTCTTTGGAAGTAACATGCTATACTGTAGATTGCTGGAGTCAGCCAGAATGTACACGGACCATGCTAGGTCTATTAACTGGAATGTACACGAAACATGCTAGGTCTACTGACCGGAATGTACACAGACCATGCTAGGTCTATTGACTGGAATGTACACGAACTATGCTAGGTCTATTAACTGGAATGTACACGAACCATGCTAGGTCTACTGACCGGAATGTACACAGACCATGCTAGGTCTATTGACTGGAATGTACACGGACCATGCTAGGTCTATTAACTGGAATGTACACGAACCATGCTAAGTCTACTGACCGGAATGTACACAGACCACGCTAGGTTTATTGACCGGAATGTACTCAGACCATGCTTGGTCTATTGACTGGAATGTACTCAGACCACGCTAGGTTTATTGACCGGAATGTACTCAGACCATGCTTGGTCTATTGACTGGAATGTACACAGACCACGCTAGGTTTATTGACCGGAATGTACTCAGACCATGCTTGGTCTATTGACTGGAATGTACATGAACCATGCTATGCTCATTGACTGGAATATACACGGACCATGCTAGATCTATTGACTGGAATGTACTCGGACCATGCTAGGTCTACTGACTGGAATGTACTCTCACCATGCTAGGTCCATGATGCATTTATAATATTTGTTATAGGTCCAATTAGTGTATCGAGACATGCTTTTAGCAGTATTGTTGGAAATGGATCAAGTGCACAAGATTTATTTGGGGAGGACATAATTATTTTCCTAACTTCATCAACTGTTGCAGGTTCAAATGATACAAGTTGAGAATTTACTTGTGGAAAGTCCACACTGACATTACTTGTATTATGACGTGGGAAAGCAGAACGAATAATACTGATTTTATTCTTGAAGTGACTAGAGAACGAATCACATAGAGACTTAATTGACACATGACCAGGTAGCGATGGAGTAGGCCGTCTGTGTAGAATGTTATTGATGCAGTTCCATAACTGACGCGGATTATCAGACTTATTTATGACCATATCTGTAAAATAATCTGATTTAGCTTTAGCCATTTGTCTGTTACAGAGGTGACATTGCTTAGAATAGCGCGATCTATCTAATGGCAAGCGTGATTTGCGCCATACACGCTCTAAATAACGACGACGCCTTTTAGATAGTATAATTTCGGAAGTCATCCATGGAGCCGGTGGCCTTTCTGACACCCATTTGGATTTTATAGGTGCATGTTTGTCAAGTAGTGCATTGAGTACTTGACAGTACTGTTTATATAAGTCAGATAGATGTTTTTTTGGATCTGTGATAAGGTCAGATATAAGGATATCAGCCATTAAAGCTGTAATGTCAATCCTATTAATGGCTCTGTAAGACACATTGTGTTTCGCTTGTAAAGGGGCTATAGAACCATTAATATTGACAATGACAGTATGGTGGTCTGATAACCCATCTGAAACAGTAGGTGCTTGGATATTATTACAAGTTGAACGGGTTATCAAGAGGTCAAGCCAATGGCCATGTATATGTGTCGAAAAGGTAACATGTTGTTTCAAATCAAATGATGCCAGAATATCATCAAATGTAGTTGTAATTGAAGAAGGTATATCCAAATGTAGATTAAAATCACCAAGAATGTAAAATTCTGAATGAATAACTGCCAGATTTTCCAACATATCCTGAAAGTCTTCAAAGAAATTGGCCGGATGTCCTGGAGGACGATAGATACAAACAAAGTGTGCGCAGAAAGAAGAATATGAAATTTCAGCACAGATGGACTCAAAACTAGAGTATTCAGGGTTAGAATGTAATTTAACTTTGAACTGCTGTGATATAAAAAAGCCAACACCACCTCCACGGCCGACTAAACGTGGTCGATGGTGAAAGGTGTAACCAGAAGGGGAAACATCAGCAATGCATGCATGTGTATCATGTGGTCTGAGCCAGGTCTCAGTTACAGCTAGAATGTTTATTTTCTTTGAAATTAATAAATCACAAAGTGAGGCTGTCTTATCTCGTATAGATCGAATGTTTGTAGTGGCCACCCGAATGTTTCGTCTAACAGATGGCCCAGGATTGAGACTTACATCTCCTGCTAGTAATAAAATTATTGCTAATTTCAATGTTGGCGTAGAGCGGGGGATTGGCAGTAACTTTCTATTATAACAAACATGAAGACATGGCAGACTATGCAACATTGAAATAGAATAATGAATTTTAGTGTGATTAGGAAAAAGCACATCAAAATGATTAGATCTCAATGGTTTGCATAAAACAAAATCGATATCCCTTACAGCAACAGAGCAAGACAAGCAGAAAACACCCAATAGGAATAATGGTGACATAATTATGTTAGATTATTATCATATTTAGTAGAAAATAATAGACCAAAACCATATCATTTTATATCATATAGATAATAAATAGTAAAGAATGTTAAACCCAGAGCTAAGGCTAAGCCTACGGCGTAACTGCCGTAAGTAAAAACTAAATTATATTTACAAGATCAGTAGAGTCTCAATTTTAACAATAAAGCCTACTTTATTTAATTAGAAAATGTTGAACCGGGGCCAACTCCGGTAACTAAATTGAGACTTACAGGCCTATTAAGGGAGGAAGAACTATTTATATTTATTATAATTCACTCAGTCAGCCGTAGCCTTAGTCTTAGATAGGCAGAAACTGACTGTAGTATCAATCACTCAAAAGTCTCAATGGCAATTAACTGCACCATGATTCCTTTTTAAATACCGTATTTATTATAATAATATAAAATGCCAATAGTAATCTAAAAGGTCAATTAAAAAAACCCACAGGCAGCATGTTTTGTAACTTCATCATTTAACAGTATAATTGGTACAAACGACAACATTTAAACAAACAAAAAACTGAACATTGCCGACCGGCGAAAGTGAGCGATAATCATAACGGCTTTAAGTTAACGCCGGTTGTATTAAGTTGAATATGACAGGACCAAAACTTGTTAAAATATGCTTATAATTTAAATATACTTAGCTTATGGTTCAATTCTTGATTCTGTAGCACTTTACAACTTACATAACATTAAAAGTAATCTATTTAAAATAATTAGTATGATATAATTGAACATTAAACGAAGGATAAATTTTGAAAGTAAACATTATGCCACGCCCCCTAGCGACCAAGTGTTGGTGAACTTCTACTTTTATCAGCACGGAAGTCCCTAAATTACAAACAAATAAAGACATCAATGGTGAATACTGACTGAATCATTGGGAGTGAGTGATGATTACTAAGCCTACTGCAAATACATGTTGACTTAGATTTGTGCAGATTCTGAAAATTCCATTTGTGAAATGTTTGGAAATTGCTGATTAGCCAACATGTGAATTACAATTAACAAGTAAAGCATTTGACCAATCATCATTTGTTATCACATCCGTTCCACAGTCTAGGCGTTCCACAGATTATAACTTACTTCATTTGCACCTCATTTGCACCTCACCGGACTTCCCATAAAATCTGACATGTCTATGTTATATATGCGAGTCAACATGCCATAAATATATATAATCCACGTATAAATTTTATGGGGCTGCAACAATGCAGCAATTGATTGTCCACGTATGATAATGCACACATTTATCTGCAACCTTGACTTTTTCAAAATATATATACATGGGTATATATATATATATATAAATATATATATATATACGTATATACATATACCCATCTATATATATTTTGAAAAAGTCAAGTACATATATATATATATATATATATATATACAGTGTATATATATATATATATATATGTCGAGGTCATTTACTCTACATTGCATCAGTTCACTCAGCTGTATGAATGAGTACCTGGCTATAGACAGTGGTGGATATTTGTGTACGAATAGTCTTCGCGCATTAATTGCAGAGTGGCTGAATGCTTCCCAGAGAAGTCGAGATGATGTTCAACTGAACATGTCTGCCAGGGAGTAAAGTGTAAAGCACTTTGAGCAGTCCTGAGGACTGGATACTGCGCTATATAAGAACTTACCTTTTTTTAAATAAAATAATCGTACTAATCTAAATAATCTATTACTTTTTGTCCGGTTCCACTTCCTTGCTTTGTGCTAACATCCGGTCAATTCTACAGTGAATTTATCATAATATAATATCAATTAATTTATTATATTTAAACAATTCTAGAAGTAGTTTGATTTTCCGTACACATTTTTGCTAAAATGACCACTATTATAAGAGTGACATTTATAGTATTAATATAATAACTATAAGTACTACAATTGAATCAAGACTGCAATGTAATATCTGAAGTGGAACTGAAATCGATTGAAAGAGATTTCATAGAAACCAAACAGGAAGTGATTGAAAGTAATTGATTATTGAACAGACTTGCATGGTGGCAGACATGAATGTTCTGCTGCCCAGAAACCGTACAAGTGACAGATGATTCTTCAGTAATCACCAAACTGCAGTCACTATTACAAAAAATAAGACCGCGTTCACATACAACTTTAATCCGCATTAGGATGCAGATCCCAATTCGGGTAGTGCAATGTGAACACTCTTGGACCGCAATAAGCTACCCGAATTCTAATGCGGGAAAATAGGTGAATTAGGATGCGGATTAGCCAACGTGAATGCTAAGTTTGCCTTGATTCGGCGATGGCAGCGCTGCTGCATGACAGAGGGTTGTAGCCTCACGCAGACTGCGAGACCGTATGTGACCTTTGCCGTGCCACCTTTGCTGTAACAAGCTTCGTACGGAATCTCTGTAACCTTGCTGCATGAAGCAGTTGGTTCCTGTGACATCTCAACATGATGTCATGTTCGTGGTTAATAAGTACACGAGCTACTACAGTCAAAAGGACAACTATCGGGAAAATAACTTCAAGCTGGTAACCCGCCATATTGATCAGTTGACTTCTGCTCTCGCGAGACAACTATATGAGTGCTTATGACACGCACACCACGCCTGCTGGTGCACTAATTCGGTTAGCGCTTAATCCGGCCTAACTTTGTGTATGTGAACAGAGCCGAATTAGTTGATCCGCATTAGATGTGAACACAGCCTATGTCCACAATACATGTTCCACCTGTCTTACGTTGTTGACACCAGCCAGTCTTTGGAAGTAACATGCTATACTGTAGATTGCTGGAGTCAGCCAGAATGTACACGGACCATGCTAGGTCTATTAACTGGAATGTACACGAAACATGCTAGGTCTACTGACCGGAATGTACACAGACCATGCTAGGTCTATTGACTGGAATGTACACGAACTATGCTAGGTCTATTAACTGGAATGTACACGAACCATGCTAGGTCTACTGACCGGAATGTACACAGACCATGCTAGGTCTATTGACTGGAATGTACACGGACCATGCTAGGTCTATTAACTGGAATGTACACGAACCATGCTAAGTCTACTGACCGGAATGTACACAGACCACGCTAGGTTTATTGACCGGAATGTACTCAGACCATGCTTGGTCTATTGACTGGAATGTACTCAGACCACGCTAGGTTTATTGACCGGAATGTACTCAGACCATGCTTGGTCTATTGACTGGAATGTACACAGACCACGCTAGGTTTATTGACCGGAATGTACTCAGACCATGCTTGGTCTATTGACTGGAATGTACATGAACCATGCTATGCTCATTGACTGGAATATACACGGACCATGCTAGATCTATTGACTGGAATGTACTCGGACCATGCTAGGTCTACTGACTGGAATGTACTCTGACCATGCTAGGTCTATTGACTGGAATGTACTCGGACCATGCTAGGTCTATTCACTATAATGAATGGAATGTACATGAACCATGCTCTGTCTAGCCAGGCCAATGTTGTCATGACTACATTGTAACGCTGATGCTGGCAACTACACAGTTGAAATGGGAATATTGACACATCTCTCATTAGAGCCTCATTGCAATGGCCAGCAATACATTACTGGACCGATGTCTGTGGTAAACACATCAATAGTATGCCCAACCATTCAGGTGCACACGGGGACAGACCTTCATTCCTCTCATAAACATTACTGGACTCACACCAGCAACAAATGCTAAAGCCTGCCTTCTGTATTCCCAGGATTTCATGGTTCAATCTCAGATCAAAATCTGGCTATATGCCTTTGTTTTGTTACCGTGAAAGAATATTACAAACTATTTATGGTATACATCTCTCACTGAGAGATTATTTTTACCATACTTACTGGCCACCTGGAACTACAGGTACTTGCTATCGTTTAAAGACAACCTTATGTGGCGGAATGCATTTAATGTAACTGAATAGCACAACATTTTTACTAATCAATAACACCTTTTTATGGTGAGATGCCAGCCAGTGTACTCAGTTATGGCAAAACTGCTATGCGAAGCCATCAGTATAATTTATTTACTTATGTGTGTGTGCATGCATGCATCTCCATGTTTGTGTCTGTGCATAAATATAAACTTTTTAAATGTTTTTATGCATGCCTATATTATTATTAATATATGGAATAAAAATAAGCTTACATGTAAATGCGACGCTGTGAGCACAAGTGAACACCGCATTATACTGGTTCATTACCCAATGCACTTCCTGTGGGAAAGAAATGCTGCTGGGAAATCAACACTCCCACAAGTTGGGACTTCGGTGATTGCCTTGGTTCCCCTGTTCCCCAGACAAACCTAGAACTACGATGTAAGCCCTGACATTAAGCTGTAGTGTGGATGAGCTCAGCGGCTGAATCCCTATGTTCAGATGGTTCTTCCACTGGCACGTCTGGATCTCAGACATTCCCTGTCTCTCTTGCTAAGAAACTGCTATTTTCAAAGATTCTTTCTGGTCAGTAATTAATACATAGATCTTGTGGTAACGAATATAGATAAGATAGATTACTGGTCATGGAAATGTGTTTTAGTCCCGTCTACACTGTGGTTGCAGTGATATCAGCATGGAGCAAATGTTAATTAATGTGGGTTTCGTTTGTCGAACATCAGTTGTTGGAACAGACATGCCTTGAAAACTAACCAGATTGACAGGAAAGGATTGCTAACCAAAAGTCTCTTTGGTCGATGTGGAACAAATTTATGTTTGGGACAAACTGGGACAAAGTTAAGTTCCACTTTAATTCTGGTGAATACACTAGGGGTGTTAATAAAACATCACCTCTAGTTCACCGGCAAGTGTACAGAACACACCACACATTCTCACAAAAAGTATATGTTATGCAAAATTGCCCATCTATTTGAATTGACTGCTGCAAATTAGAGGGAGCTTGTTCATTTTTTACACAGTATTATAAACTGTATGTATTCTAACATAAGTTACACAGTATTATAAACTGTATGTATTTTAACATATGTTACACAGTATTATAAACTGTATGTATTTTAACATATGTTACACGGTGTTATAAACTGTATGTCTTTTAACAGATGTTACACAGTGTTATAAACTGTATGTCTTCTAATATATGTTACACAGTATTATAAACTGTATGTATTTTAACATATGTTACACAGTGTTATAAACTGTATGTCTTTTAACATATGTTACACAGTGTTATAAACTGTATGTCTTTTAACATATGTTACACAGTGTTATAAACTGTATGTCTTTTAACATATGTTACACAGTGTTATAAACTGTATGTCTTTTAACATATGTTACACAGTGTTATAAACTGTATGTCTTCTAACATGTTACACAGTGTTATAAACTGTATGTCTTTTAACATATGTTACACAGTGTTATAAACTGTATGTATTTTAACATGTTACACAGTGTTATAAACTGTATGTCTTCTAATATATGTTACACAGTGTTATAAACTGTATGTCTTTTAACATATGTTACACAGTGTTATAAACTGTATGTATTTTAACATATGTTACACAGTGTTATAAACTGTATGTCTTCTAATATATGTTACACAGTGTTATAAACTGTATGTCTTTTAACATATGTTACACAGTGTTATAAAATGTATGTCTTCTAACATATGTTATACAGTGTTATAAACTGTATGTCTTCTAATATATGTTACACAGTGTTATAAACTGTATGTCTTTTAACATATGTTACACAGTGTTATAAACTGTATGTCTTTTAACATATGTTACACAGTGTTATAAACTGTATGTCTTCTAACATATGCACTGCCCAAATATGTTTTAATGAAGCAGAAACAACCTTTGAATTCAACAGTTCAATGTTTATAAAAATCGCTTTTCAGTCACTCATATCCCCAAATAAGGACCTTAGATAATTGCAAGAAACGTGATAACCCCACGAGGCTATAATGATGTATTATGTAGTGCACATATCTCTCCACTTTGAAACACTTAAATTTCAACAATAAAACTGGTTCATTAAAACACATTTGGGTGATCAGTCTCTTATAATATACAGTTTATAATTTAAACATTGCCAGTTTTAAATACCTTATCGTAGTTAATTTTGATTTTGCATTATTATGCATTTTTAGTAAAGCGTTCTGGAACATAATATATTTATAATTTATATATATACATTATTCTTTAAATATCTACTATTTTATTTGTTTATTGTAGAAGCCTGACCATGATAAAGTTATATATATATATATATATATATATATATATATATATGGGTAAGTTCACGAGTTGGCAAACCAATGTGTGACATCGTAGTGAAAAATTAAAACTGATATTTTCAATGTTTCTTTCCTGCTATGTGGTGTAGAAATATGCATAATTTAAGTAATTTTACACAAGGAGGTAATGACGCAACTATATCTATTGATTTTCAACATGCAAATGAACTACCAACACGTCGGTTGGACACCATTTGAAGGCAATTTCTCATAGAAACACAGGCATACTTCAACAGAATGTCATGCCTTTTTTATTATTCCTACTTCAAAATAGTTGTTAAAAGAGGCCTTGGCCATTACCTTGTTGTTTGACCAGAAAAAGTATGAAAACATTCAAGACCGAGATACTTTAAAATATTATTATCGTACTTGTCTTGTGATATTAGTATGCTAGTCGGCATAATCTTGTGAGGCAAATACATGTCTAAGGAACTAATAACACATGTAATAGGCCCACTAATGCAGTGATTAACTTTTCCAAATATGAAAAAACTTGGTACAGGAGCATCACAATACACAAAGGTTGTGCGTGTAACATGGACACAAACATTATGCAAACAATGTATTGCACCATGGTAGCATCACTACATCAGCTACAACTACTCCTAAAGGTAGAATTAGGTGTCTTAGTACTTATTACAAAGTCCCAATAATTTTCTGCTACATGGAAACATATATTAAATGATAGGGTTGTACGTGCAACCATGGACACCAAATATAAATGGTGTCCATTAGATGATGTACCAGGCAGAAACAACAGGTGATGATATTTCCATCAAAGTCACCAGATTGCTAGCCACCAATAAGGTCATTCACAGCTTGACACTAAAAACAAATTTACCCTGTTTCCATGTCACAAATTAGGCGTGCAAAATGTGCACTTACAAATAAACAGTGGCTACATCAATTATTGTAAACAATCTACATGAAATCAACATGCTAAAAGGTTTGCCAACTAGTGAACTTACCCATATATATATATATATATATATATATATATATATATACACACGCACACTTTATTATATTGGCAACATTTTAACAATCCTGTTGCGTGTGCCTCTGAACAGAATTTGTATTCCAGATATACACAGTGCTTTACAAATATAAGTCATTATTGCAGTGTGGGTGCTGAAGGATTGCACTTGTTGTAAACAACTTGGCACGGACATTATTCTTACCATTACAATACCAAGGACACTGGCTACATTGCATGTGGTAAACAGATTGACACACAACATTTATGAAACTGGTATAATTACCATTGTATAATCACATATGTAATTAAGCTGCCAGGCAAACACCAGAAGTGAATGTGATAAGGTGATAAATTATTATAATTCAGTTTGTCGTCAGCACAAACAGTTTAAGTACAGTATTTATTTACTACACTAACACCACACTGAAGCTGGGGAGCTCATGAATGGATCTGGAATGACAATACACTGTCGAACTGTGGTATTGTCCATGGCATGAGAAAGTAGTTTGCCGTATTTATTACGATGTTTGTTAGTTACAGTAATAACATATTTTAAAACTCCTAAAATTTAACAACGGATTCTGCTTAATTATGAATGTGTCTTACAAGCTCAGTACTGTGTCTTATGTCCCATATGAAATGTCCCCAGAACTATCTGATATCCCCCTTCATGTCTACAAATATGACAACCCATTCGTCCATTCACTTGCCATACATAACAGTTACATGTCACTTCTACATGCCCTTTTCTACATCATCATGTGGTTTGTATTTGTATGACTGCCATTTTTGTGCTGTTGTTGCTGCTGAACTAAAGACGGCATCCAAGAAACCAGCACCAAAGCACAAACAAAAAAGTTCTTTTTCACTTTCAGTTACTGAGCACTGTAAGACCTACATCATGTGTGTACTTCATGTGTGTACTTTGTGTGTGTACTTCGTGTGTGTACATCATGTGTGTACATCATGTGTGTGCATCATGCGTGTGCATCATGTGTGTGCATCATGCGTGTACATCATACATGTGTACATCATGCGTGTACATCACGCGTGTACTTCATGCGTGTACATCACGTGTGTGCATCATGCGTGTGCATCATGCGTGTGCATCATGCGTGTGCATCATGTGTGTACATCATGCGTGTACATCATGTGTGTACACCATGTGTGTACACCATGTTTCTGTGTAACACAAAACTGGCACAGGATAAGTGCATCATAGTAAAGGTGTAATTGCGTTCTCAGCTTGCTATTTATCACAAGTACTGTTTTATTGAGCTATTTTAACCAGATTCTCGATAAAGTGCTGTGAGCTGTATTGGATGTGACAATAGACTAGAGTATTATTGTTGTGCAATGGAATGGCACATCATGTGACTTGTTCATTGCAGTGCATACCCACGAGGACAATATCGACAATAACCTGAAAGAGGACAGGATACTGTCTACAGAGAGACATCCTGATGTAACATTCTATCTTATCTGCCTGTACATCTCTCCCCAACATAGTGGACTTCTTCCCCGATCTCATATCATGTGGAGCTACTGGATGATTAGAGTGCCATGCCTTGTCAACAAAACTGTGTTTTGCTGTTGAGGCGAGTTTAAATGTATAAAGTTATTTATGTTGTCTTTTTTGTTAGAATATTTACAACATACCTGGTACTATATTATATGAACAGCACTGACGTATTTCTTCTTATTGTTTAAACCCATTTAGGAGGAGGGAGATATACAAGGCAGAGACACTGTGGAGTAGATGCCCTAGGCCCTTGCATTATCTTCCCAAAGTGGGAGAAAACCTGGGCCATACCCTAGGAAAGATACACTACCACAGTAGCCTACCACCATGTATTGTTCAAGAGGAAATGACCAGGGTGGATATCATAGCTTTATCTAGAGACTCATCCACCCGTCTTTTGGACAGGCTGAGTTCATTTTGGACGGGTGGAAATTTGAGCAAAAAAGCTTATATATTATTGATTCTCACTGTTATTGATATGTACATTAATGCTTTTAAAATATGTGTCACACTTGCGTACGCATGTAATATTGCATACTTATGTCATTATGTATAAACAGTGAAACCTTGCTTTACGGTCACTTCGGGAATACAGCCCCTTTGCAATTAAGGAATCCTTAGAATAGTCCCAAATTAGTTTCATATATGGTAAAGTATACGATATAAGTCACGTACAGTAAAGTATAGGATAATAGTTCCTCTAATAAGGTCACCTCGCTATTCAGGTCACTTTTGTCCAGTCCTAAAGGTGACCACTGTGTTTATGTTTAGACTGGACTGTTTGTATGTGGGATGTGCACGGATGCGCATATCAGCCAGGACATTTTGGACTGGTAAAAATTCAATCCTGCATAAAGGCCTGGTAGGGATGGACGAATGACCATGGATGGGGAACCAGGGGCAGGGAGGGGGCAATGACCAGGGATGTCCACCTTCCACCATCTCCTGTGCACTCACCTCTCACTGTGAAGTTGTTGAGGGGGTCGCTAAGACCATGCTCAGGCTTGACCCGGAAGCCAAGGAATGAGCCGTTGTCACACAGTACAAAGTAGCGCGGCCGCCATGTCTTGATATGTTCACCTGTGCAACACAAGGAACATCCTCAGTGCGTCTGTCTCATGCAAACATGTCTCTCCTAACAGATTGTATAAACAGCAACTTGCTTCGTAAATTTAAACTGCAGTGATGTGACTCACTGATGTCTTTTAAATTTGATCTGTTGATTGTTGCCATCCAAAATAACAAAAACGCTATGAAACAAATGTTGCCAGTTTACTGTCTGTCCTGAAAAAAATCTGTTACTGATAATTTTGTTTTGGTAAAATGAACTGTTGCATTTTATTACTGACTGATTACTATTAATTACCATTATCCTCAAGTGTGCATAAGAAATGTGTCATTTTTGTCAGGATCCTTTCCATGTCTGTTGAGTTTAAGTCATTTGTTTACATGAAAAAAATGTTTGTGATTTAATTTTTTTAAAACAATCCGAACAAAAGCAGGGCATTGCTGGTAAATACCCAGCCACGCTCATTTATTTTTCAAATGTATGTTTGCGTGCGTGCATGTGGCTGCTGTGTGTGTGGGTCAGGGCTTTATCTAGAGACCCGTCCACCTGTCATTTGGACGGGGGATGTTAACTATTGACAGGTGATAATTTGAGAGTGAGTGATGATTACTAAGCCTACTGCAACTATATGTTGACTTAGATTTGTGCAGATTCTGAAAATTCCATTTGTGAAATGTTTGGAAATTGCTGATTAGCCAACACGTGAATTACAATTAACAAGTAAAGCATTTGACCAATCATCATTTGTTATCACATCCGTTCCACAGTCTAGGCATTCCACAGATTATAACTTACTTCATTTGCACCTCATTTGCACCTCACCGGACTTCCCATAAAATCTGACATGTCTATGTTATATATGCGAGTCAACATGCCATAAATATATATAATCCACGTATAAATTTTATGGGGCTGCAACAATGCAGCAATTGATTGTCCACGTATGATAATGCACACATTTATCTGCAACCTTGACTTTTTCAAAATATATATACATGGGTATATATATATATATATAAATATATATATATATATACGTATATACATATACCCATCTATATATATTTTGAAAAAGTACATATATATATATATATATATATATATATACAGTGTATATATATATATATATATATATATATATATGTCGAGGTCATTTACTCTACATTGCATCAGTTCACTCAGCTGTATGAATGAGTACCTGGCAGTGGTGGATATTTGTGTACGAATAGTCTTCGCGCATTAATTGCAGAGTGGCTGAATGCTTCCCAGAGAAGTTGAGATGATGTTCAACTGAACATGTCTGCCAGGGAGTAGAGTGTAAAGCACTTTGAGCAGTCCTGAGGACTGGATACTGCGCTATATAAGAACTTACCTTTTTTTTATAAAATAATCGTACTAATCTAAATAATCTATTACTTTTTGTCCGGTTCCACTTCCTTGCTTTGTGCTAACATCCAGTCAATTCTACAGTAAAATGAACTGTTGCATTTTATTACTGACTGATTACTATTAATTACCATTATCCTCAAGTGTGCATAAGAAATGTGTCATTTTTGTCAGGATCCTTTCCATGTCTGTTGAGTTTAAGTCATTTGTTTACATGAAAAAAATGTTTGTGATTTAATTTTTTTTTAAACAATCCGAACAAAAGCAGGGCATTGCTGGTAAATACCCAGCCACGCTCATTTATTTTTCAAATGTATGTTTGCGTGCGTGCATGTGGCTGCTGTGTGTGTGGGTCAGGGCTTTATCTAGAGACCCGTCCACCTGTCATTTGGACAGGGGATGTTAACTATTGACAGGTGATAATTTGAGAGGACGGTACATATAGCCCGTCTTATTATGATAAGGCCCAGTCCTGTCAGTTTGCATGACTTGTTGTAGGACGGGTGTCAGCACTGTAATATATCGTGTTTTCTATCAAGCAGAAACAAACCCTTCCCGTACTTAGCTCAATAATGGGGTATTAATGCCAACCACCATATAATTCACGCGTACCATCTGCAGGTGTGGTGCTCTTTTTTACACAGGCGTATAGGGCAGCGAATTACTTTGAAGATCATACTTTGTGAATGAACCCTTTCTGCGGCTCTATATGTGGTTTCATTTACTGCTAGAGGGGCCAATGCAATGCATGAATGCTCCAACAACTAGTCCGTAAACAACAGACGTGATTAGTTAAATTAATTTGGGGTGTCACACATCAATAATAATGTGCCAGAATATAAATACTAATTACACACATTTTTTATGTGTATTAAAGGGGCAAGAATCCAGATAAACTAGACATGTCAGGGGTTTATATAACATAATAAAATATTCAAAAAAGTTTTTATGTACCTGTATATTATTAACATTTCAACTCTATCATTACTAACATTTCGACTAGTATATATTATATATATGGTGAGGCTTGAGGGGGGCAGTTGGAGGGGTTTTTTGGTGAGCATATGTCCACTGGGAAATTTTTTGGACTGGTAAAATTGTGATCCTGCATAAAGCCCTGGTGTGGGTCGCATGTATGGCGGATCGCCAGAAGACATTAGATCACTCAGCCCTGTCAATACATTTTATACCACTTCTGTGAAACGAGACAAGAAAAACGGACGTGAGCCGCAGCTCTACTGGCACCCAGGGTGCTACAGTTACTTTGTATTGCAGATGTTGCACTGAGAGAGTCTAACCACAGACACCCTGACAGACACCCATAAAAACGTAATGAAATCATAACAAATCATTTAGAAAAAAATATGCTGATAGTGTAGGAAATGACTCATACATTCGGTGAAAGAACGCTACACCGAACAAGTGTTAAACACATTATAAATATGAATGTCATGGCTGGACTGCGCGCAATTAAGTCAATTTGTGGAGATGATCAGAAGTGCACTGCCAACGACACAAACACGTCAGGACGTCTGATTAACAACAATGCAATACATATGTACACTTGTTCCATTAACTGGAAAGCAGGGATACTATACAACTGATGTGTTTACAACTTTCCAAGAAATGGGTAATGGTTTTGCAGGCCCAGTTAACAGAACATGGTAAACCAGTTTTAACAAAAGACAGATCTCTATTTTCACTTCAGGAAAACATACTGATCAGGTCCTATGTAGTCACTATTGTATTGTAAACTGTAATTTCAGTGAAATTTGATGTGGATGTTCCATGAATTAAGGTAACAAGGTTGGAAGGCAGACAAGTGGATCTATCAGTTCACAGCATGAAGACAGTTTCTGGGGTTGCAAAATGTTAAAACAGTGTATGTGCATGCGTGCATGCATGCACGTGCATATACATCCTTACGTGTGTGCTTGTGTGTGTATTTTTTTTAAAAACAATAAGTGCATAATCTGCATGCAGTGTTTACATGGGTTAATCATTTAAAAGCAACCCCTGCATGAATAAGCTAAAACTGGTCATACCACATAAAATCAACATAAGTACTATGTAAAAGTAATACAGGGGCTTAGAGCTAATTGGCCTATAACCACATTAGAAAGAAAATAAGTACGGTTTGCTTGGTGACTGTGTAGACATGCCATATTTAACCATATTAGTTGTCTATTTAGAGAAGACAGCCAGTTCAAATGGCAGTTTAATACAGTGTCACAGGCCGAAAGGCGGTCCTTCGCATACTGCATATGTGCATGCAAGTGAAACATTTGACCTTTTGACATTTGACCTGACCTTTGATCGTCAAGTATCTGCTGTGCTGTTTTTTATATTTTTTATTTGATTACATTTTCCTGTAAATAATTTAAAAAGTTATTACATTGTTTATATCATATATTCTAGCAACTAAGACATTTAACTTGAACATATCACTAGTACAAATCATGTTAGAAATAATGCGTGTGTCTGGCACAGTCTTCGTAGACGCCTCCTTTCAACGTTGGACTACTCTCAGCCATTACCATAGAATGACTGTACTGTGTATTAAATATTGACCCTTCTTCCCTGAATCTCTGGCCACTGCCTGCCGTCTCTCACACATCCTCAAATACAACTAACCACAGGCCACCAGATGTACTCTATCACGATCATGAGAAAGCATGCACACCCATCAATTATCACTTTTTCAGGATGATGTGACCTTTTTATTTTAAAAAAGACCAAATTTAATGTTTGTTATGACATTTGTTTTCAACACAAATTACACATTTAATTGTTGTAGTTGAAGGCTGCTATACATCTGAAGTTCAATCTAGTTTTATTCACAAACTATCCTATACCCTCATAACAGAAATATGTCAAATCTTCACCTACCAGAAATCGAGGTATATATATATATATATATACCAAATCATTTGACTTTGAATAATCATATTCCACCAAATTCACATACACATTATGGACTATTGAAAATAATGTGTTGATACACTGTACTTGAAGGTGTTTTTTTTTTTTTTAATATATTATTGGGAATATCACAGCTGAAGCACTTATGTGAACAGAAAAACCACTATTATTCCAGTATTGGAGTATGTTCTTGTAACTTGTAAACAAATGCACTCTTGTTTTTACATAAGCTCGATCAGAAGGCAATAGTACAAATGGTGCAGACTCAATGCATTGGTTTCTTACGTTTCTGCCATCTAAAGGAATTTGACATCTGATAATTACAGTCGAACCTCACTTTACAGTCACCTCGGTAATACAGCCACCCCGCAATTAAGGTCACTCTAGGACAGTCCCAACCTATTTCCATAACAGTAAAGGATAGGAAATTAGTTCCGCTAATAGTAATAAGGTCACTTTCGCTCAGTCCCAAGGGTGAACTTAATAATGAGGTTCCACTGCAGCTTCCTCATACTCCGTTCAGACGTTTGTTTCCATCATAGGAAACGAGCTGACGAGTGCACTTAACCACTGCACAGGCATGTAGGGTGGGAACAAGGGATGTTGTCATGAGCTGCTTGCAGACATAGAAGCCTTGCCGCTGTTGTAGCAGCCTAGAGCTACAGCTGGGCGGCCAGTGCCTCTGTCAGCCAAGGTTCAGCTGCTACTGTCATTAGTGCATTACAGTGCAAGAACAAGGCCAATATTGGATCCCAGATACAACTTGTTAGCACCTTAGCATCAGTTATGATCATGGGGTGACAGTTAATACGTTGTAGGGTTGATAATTAATCCAGGTACGTGATTAGAGGTCTATGTTTCAACAATGGACAACTGGGTTTCGGCGCCAGTAGTGTTATATATAATGTATGGTGTAGAATAAAGTTACTATTAGTAGCCTGCAAATAAATAATTTTATGAAACACATAAAAATTCAAATTTCTCCAATTGTGTTATATGAGCATATAACACAATTGGAGAAAGTTAATGTTTATGTGTTTCATCAAATGATTTATTGACCTGTCAATTATCAATTTATACTATTTATGACATTAATTAGACAATATCAAAAATGATTTAAACATAAATATAATATTGCTAATTTAGAAGAACGTTGATATTATGAGAATTGTGGCATTTTCTCCCCACCCTCACCCCCACCCCTACTAGCTGCAAATCAGTAAAACCAATAAAAACTGAAGTTGCAACCTCTTCGAAAGACATACCAGTACTGTAGTGGCCCACAAATATCAATTAAATATTGCAATTTAGGTAATGGAGTTATCACTATTGCTAAAATATGTTTAATTCATATAATTATATACCAGTCAAGATGACATTTTGCAGTAAGATTTTTCGTCCTTGCAGAGTGCATGGGTCTTGTTTTTACCTGAATGTAGAGTGCAGCACCCACGAGATAATAAAGTTCACCATGTTTGTCAAATCACACATTCATGTAACATTATTTATAATGCAGTGAGATAAATGCATCCCAAAAAAAATTGAGAAATTGGCTAGCAGAGATTCAACTGCATCAAATTAATTCCAGCATCTACCACAGTAAAACACCCAATAAATAAAGTTGGCACTGGTGCAATCAATAACCACATCGACATAAGCACAACGTATCAGTGCATGTAAACAGCATCTGAAATTATAATTGACTGCATCCATTCTTTAAAACAACAGGGGCCCATTTCACCAACATTCTTATGAGCTCTTAAGGCCAATTTTGCTCCATAAAATAGATTAAAATTGCATTTCATTAACAATCCATCCTGGATACGGTCCTTAAAAACGGTCCTAAAATGTCAATTTCTAAGACGACATTACACCACTCTTTGACTATTATGCACAGCTAGATTTTATTAACTGCATTAAATTTTGGGTCCACTTTCATGCAGAGAACCAGTTGTTCACAGCCAAACAAGTCTTCCAAATGTTAGCGATTAAAAGTGGTGTGACCCGTTGATGTGTGCATCATGGTTTATGGCTTTGCGAAGGTCAAGGTTGTTGTAGCATTTGTTAATAAATTTTAAGCAAAGTTTAAGCTGTATCTAACTTAACCAGCGCACTACTGCCCTTCATATTACTATACTCGATGGCACAATTTTCGGTTTAAGTTATTGACTCTTGAACATTTTCAACAACTACGCTCCCATCAAAACATTGCATAGTGTGACACGGAAATAGTGTCCTCTGTGATATGTCGGCGGCTTCTGTAAGCTTTTGTTTTAATTCTTTGCACAGTAAACAAAAAGTCATATGTTGTTGACAAGTGGTTGTTGGGCCGTATTTTCAAACATTTTTTGATAACTGTACAATCTCTTTTGCCAAATTGTGCCAACTGTGTAGATTATCAATTACATGATGGAAATATCGCTCTTTGCCTTAAGAATAATTTAACGATCACGTTAGTGAAACACTTTTTGAAAATACTCCTTCATTTTTCCGTCACATTTTATTCTAGACTAAGATGGATTTTCCTTAAGAGCTCAAAATGTTAGTGAAACGGTCCTCATAACATGTTTTCAAATAAAAACTTTACGCATTTCAAAAATATAACTTTGAATAAAGGTGACCATGTACAGCTATCAATAAATAAAACTGATAAATATCTGTAGATTAATACAGTAGTCCCTCTCTTCAATGGACACATCTGTATCCAAGTGTAAGTGTCACAACATAGTAGGTGTCCGCTCATCGGAGGGACAGGCATCTTAGTGCCGGAGTTCAGGAGGCAATATGTCAACACATTAACTGATATGAATTAAGCACTATATATATATATATATATGTTCATTATCACTGTGATGTATTAAAAAATAAACAGTTGGTCATGAAGTCATAACGTCCGCCCGGCACCATCCGCCCAACTCCCTGCGTGTGGATCTGAGATTTTCCTCAACCGCACACTGGTCACTCACTCACTGACATTGCCACTAGCCTATGCAACGGTATTGGCCCGATGTTGCAGTAGAAACTGCTGCACGTATGGCAGCATTCAACCAAAAACGTCAAACAAAACATCTCTGTTACAACATTTTATAAATTGGTATTCTCGAACGATTTATATATTCTTTAGCTAAAATACTTTGTAAGTAATTTGCAAGTTGACGATTTTGGTTGCCCCCTACCGGCTAAAATAATAACTTGAAAATATAAATCAGTTGCTACATGCAGCGTGAACATTAATTAAATATTAAAAATGGTAACGGGTACAATCGTTAATTATTTCACAATTTTTTTTATTAAATTTCGAAAGATTCATTAATGCACAAATTGTACGTCACTTGATAATGCATTCCATCGTTTCATACGCTGGCGACCAGTTCATCTTTTCTAGGCACTGATAATCTTTGGCGTAGCGCAGCATAACTTTATGATGCTTCTTTATTATTTCACCTCAGTTTACGCTTAATGTTGGGCTACATTGAAAACAATTGGGATGAAACTTTTATACATCATATTTGTGAATCTTAATTGCAATTTACAAGATGAAAAGGCAATGCCAAGCCGAAGCTCTGACTGGGGCTGGAGGCACGAACAGGGAAGCCATCATGGCATCACCTGCAGCAAATGCTAACAGCACACAATTAACAATACTTTCCTCCACATTCACTGTGCCTAAAGTTTACAGAGTGTAATCAAAGGAACTCTAAGTAGTGTGGACAAACACAACGATTACGGCAAGGAAAAAATGCTTGTTGTTACGGGTGCACGTGTACTTGGTGTTACCATTGACACACACCAAGCTCTATGTCTGCCATTTTCTAAACAAATTCGGCAAAAAATCTTTGAATTAATGAATACTGTCCATCTCAGGAGGGACATATAACCAAAATATCCTGTCCGTTGTCCACGAGGTGTCCCCTCATCAGAGGGACATTAACATGGCAAAACGGTCCATAAATTGACAAACTGTCCCGACATAGAGGGTGTCCCCTCGTCAGAGGGTCCAGTGAAGAGAGAGACTACTGTAGGCTGCAGCACCAGTAAGAATTACAATTTAATATGAAAAAAGTAAACAATAACACCCAAAATCGTCAGTAGTAAGTAGAATTAATGAAAATTTATAAGTAAATAATAATAAATAGTGAAATATTACAGAATAAATAACAGGAATAATAATCCAATCAATGAAAATAATAATCAGTGTGATAACATGGGTAAAATGTTATCACACAAATTTGTGCTATATGCACGAGAAGACATGAACTAGCTGGTCCAGGTGTGTGATGTGGCCAGGTGGGGATTGCTACAAGGAACCACTGTCTAGTACAATAAGCACCAGGCGCTGTATCCTGGGCGAGGCTGCAGGCCCTGGGGGTGGCAGGTGGCAAACGTACCTCGCTTATAGAGCCAGCCTTCTTTTACAATGTTCGGCGACTCATCAGAAGCGGCACTCATCGTACTGGTCGTATCAGCCTACAACACACACAGGACGTCATCACAAGTCAGCCTACAACACACACAGGACGTCATCACAAGTCAGCCTACAACACACACAGGACGTCATCACAAGTCAGCCTACAACACACACAGGACGTCATCACAAGTCAGCCTACAACACACACAGGACGTCATCACAAGTCAGCCTACAACACACACAGGACGTCATCACAAGTCAGCCTACAACACACACAGGACGTCATCACAAGTCAGCCTACAACACACAGGACGTCATCACAAGTCAGCCTACAACACACACAGGACGTCATCACAAGTCAGCCTACAACACACACAGGACGTCATCACAAGTCAGCCTACAACACACACAGGACGTCATCACAAGTCAGCCTACAACACACACAGGACGTCATCACAAGTCAGCCTACAACACACACAGGACGTCATCACAAGTCAGCCTACAACACACACAGGACGTCATCACAAGTCAGACTACAACACACACAGGACGTCATCACAAGTCAGCCTACAACACACACAGGACGTCATCACAAGTCAGCCTACAACACACACAGGACGTCATCACAAGTCAGACTACAACACACACAGGACGTCATCACAAGTCAGACTACAACACACACAGGACGTCATCACAAGTCAGCCTACAACACACACAGGACGTCATCACAAGTCAGCCTACAACACACACAGGACGTCATCACAAGTCAGCCTACAACACACACAGGACGTCATCACAAGTCAGCCTACAACACACACAAACAGGACGTCATCACAAGTCAGCCTACAACACACACAAACAGGACGTCATCACAAGTCAGCCTACAACAAACACAAACAGGACGTCATCACAAGCACAGCGAGATACTGCCAACTGGAGCAGAGAGTGGGCAAACACTGGAGTAGACATAGGGTCAACACACTGGAGTAGAGACACAGGGTCAAAACAACGGAGTAGAGTCAACATACTGGAGCAGGCAGAGTCAACACACTGGAGCATAGACAGAGTCAACACATTTGAGTAGAAACACAGTCAACACACTGGAGCAGAGACAGAATCAACACACCAGAGTAGAGACAAAGTCTACACACTGGAACAGAGACAGGGTCAACACACCAGAGTAGAGACAGAGTCAACACACTAGAGTAGAGACAGGGTCAACACACATAAGCAGAGACAGAGTCAACACATTGGAGCAGAGACAGAGTCGACACATTGGAGCTGAGGCAGAGTAAACACACTGGAGCAGAGACAGAGTCAACACACTGGAGCAAAGACAGAGTCAACACATCGGAGCAGAGACAGAGTCGACACATCGGAGCCGAGGCAGAGTAAACACACTGGGGCAGAGATAGAGTTAACACATTTGAACAGAGACAGCACACTGGACCACAGACAGTCTACACACTGGAATATAGTTAGAGTGAACACACTGGAGCAGAGATAGAGTCAACACAATGGAGCAGAGACAACACACTGGAGTAGAGACCAGAAACAACACACTGGAGTAGAGACAGAGTCAATATACTAGAGCATAGACAGAGTCAACACACTGGAGCAGATAGATTCAACACACCGAAGCAGAGACAGAGTCAACACATCGGAGCAGAGACAGAGTCGACACATTGGAGCTGAGGCAGAGTAAACACACTGGAGCAAAGACAGAGTCAACACACTAGAACAGAGACAGAGTAGAGCCTGTCTATGGTGGAAATTATTACAGATACTACATTTGGAATTGCCAGTATGTAAACCAAATGAACAAAACTACAAATGAAGGGTGTCAGGGTAAAACGCAATATATCCATTTTCTTCATTTTGAGAAACTCACTTTTGTGCTTCATCCTCAAAGATTAAATAACAACTTGTAAATTAACTTGATATATATTTAGAATGCATAATTATAGAGAATGGTAGCAAACTCTGAAATATTTGTTGCACATTTGTTACGCAAAATGTTATTTTAAATGATTTTGTTATCAAAACTCTGTATATTCATACAGCGGGTGCCGTCATTCTGCATTTTTTATTTGATTTGAATCAGTAGACAAAATCATGAACAGAGATGTGCAAGAATCATCATTAAAGCAAAGGACCACTGAAGATTTAGGCTAGGAATGTGTGGTTGTGTAAGACATGACTGAGCATCCTGGAGATATCTGAAAAACCTGGGAAGTTAACCAAATATGCAAGCTGTTGGGTAGAAACAGCACAAATTGTGATAGTGGCTATCTTAAACTTGATTCGATACACAACCAGAAATCAGCATAACTGATTAAGTTATAGCTTTAATACACAACTGAATACCATGTGCACCCAACCCCAGTGGAATGACTCCACGGGAGTGTTGGCCAGTATACAATCAAGATATAGGGGTAGTGATGGTGAAGCAGTGTTGCTTATACAAAGGAGTAACAAGATACATAACACTGATTATTATTCTCACAGTCAGTGATACTGATAGTACTGACTCACTTGTATGACCTTTGCTGTTCCTGGTTGTTAGTGAAACTGTCACTGTAACTTGTCAGAGACAGTCAGTTTTGTTTCCAATAAAGCTAACCTTATCACTTTTGTGTTGACAAGGTGGAGACTCCAAATAGTTTCTTATAATTTGCATATCTCCTTATGATGGAGATATTAAGTTCCCTGTTCTACCGAATCCACAATTGAAACTTAATCTGCGTGGTACTAATCTTATCTGGCAGTGACAGTGACAGTGTCAGTGTGGAAGCCAATCTTGTTTGAGTATGATACGATGTTCTGTGATTTCACTATAAATGTGAAAACAATAACTTGATATACATCATAAGAAGTAAATTATAATACATATAATGGTATAGTATACACATTGCACAAACTACTCGAGCGCTTGTGAATCGTGCCGTAGTATAGTCTCTAGACCTACCAATGTACTGTAACCTGGGCTGGGGAAGTGAACTCTCTGTGTAAGCCTAAGCCCTAAGGGCGGATCTTTCAAAAACGTATCTGTACAGCAATCATATACATTAAGCATTCGTCCCTCATTTAAGTTGTATCCTGCTGGTTCAAATATATTCTTGATACAACATAACATTTATTTATTCGTGCGATATGTGAGCTTACCTGTCGAATTTTGATCGAAATTCAACATCGACTATGCCTATCGCCTGAAATCACACCCGAGGTCTCGCGCACTCGCGAGATTTTGCTGACATCCGTGGCTTAGAGCCCGGATGCATTTCTTTAAAATTTGCACACTTATTAGATCATTAGTAGCTGTATTATTTGTGATACTTGAAATTGCTACAGATCTTTTTTAAATTCTACGTCATACGTACTTCTGTTTAGAAGCGACAAATGTTTTAAAGGGTTCACAGTGATCTCGGCCTTTCGCGATCTCGGCCCGAGTGATCTCGGCCTGTTTCCGAGTGATCTCGGCCTGTTTCTGTGAACTCGGCCTGTGACCTCGGCCTGTGCGGCAGTGATCTCGGCCTGTTTGAGGAGTGATCTCGGCCTGTTCGGGGAGTGATTTCGGCCTTTTTATGTGAGTGATGCTAACCAGAAATAATGAAATTGCATCCATCTGTATGTTACAATATGCAATGCAATAAAGATGTTTTGACGATCTGTCGTGATCTTATTCTTACTTCCTACCTTACTGCAAGTGCTTATCCCATGAACATTCAATAGTTGTCCAAGTTTTAGGTCAATTGTTGCTCAAGTTTGAGCATTGAGGCTGTCTCAAGTTGTAGTTGTCTGTAGTTGTCTTCCCAATTTCTAATTAATTTTTAGGAAAACCATTTTTATGCTAGTGTTGTTATTGCTAAAGTCACAATTACGTAACCAATAAAAATACACAAGAATCAGCTTTAAAATATTACATGTAGGTTAGAAAGGGTAGGTGTCATGGTAATTTGCTTCATAATCTCCCCTAGTTATCTTTTCATGTTAACACTATCTTTGATTTGTGTCCGTTAAGAAAGTGTGAACGTGTGAAAGTGTAATTGGCTTGCTACTCCTGCATTGCTTCACTGAGCAGTTCTTTTCATGTTGTTTGTCTTTGATTTGTGTGCTGTGAGAATGTGTTGAGGCCGTAATCAGCTCTCTACTCTTGAAATGTTTAATTGATTTCTCCATTTTGCTTGTCATTGATTTGTTAAGACGTGAGGAAGCCACGACAATTGGTTTGTTAGGCATGTATTGTTTCACAGAGCAGGTGCTTTGTTTGAACGGTGTAATCATTGTATGCAAGGTCGACTTGTTTACTAGTCACCGCCTATTACCAAACATATTGATCAGAAAATTTAGTTGGAAACAGAAAACATGTATGACATATACGGTACCACACATATATATGTGCTAGTGAGTTCCAAGCACGAATATAACATTGTACTCGCAAAACTTCTGAAATATTACAAGAAATTATAATTATGTGATCATTCAAACTACAAGTGCACTGGCGTAAAATACGCAAGCAATACGAATGTTCAACTACACACATATGTCTAATGCTCAAGTTTAGGAGTTCTATGACAGAAAGTATCACATTATAGGAACACAACTAAATTTACCTCAGAAAAAGGTTACCTGATAAATATATTGTATGGGTCTCTATTTATTAATAGTGTTGTCTTAACACCATTAAAAAAACATGCTAAAATATACTAAATTTCAAATACTGAGATATCATGGTAATAACTGGAAATTGCTCGAGAACACAAAAACACCAACTGCATAGTCTTTGTTCTATACAATGTTTTCATGGGCATAACAGCCTACATCGTTGCAACCGCTGTTGGGTAGAGGGAGCATCCCTTTAAGGTTGGCGAGTAGCTACAAAAGAAATCAGTAATTACGATTGGTCTGAATGTTCTGCACAACCCAGCTTTATAAAGAGGGGAGTGTCAAGGACTAAACATTACCGGTTCCACTACAAGCGCCAAAGTATGACATTTGAATTTATTTATGAAAGTGCGACAATAATAGTTTACGAGTACAAGACTGTAATTGCTTGTTTGCGGCTCTGCTTTCCCGACATGGATCGCGAGTCTTACGCGTGTCTCCACTGCCATAACGTCGTGCGTGAGCGTCAAGAGGCTCTCTTTTGTGACGGATGCAACTTATGGCAACACCGAGTGTGCGGGACAGGACAGATATGTTGCATGCGTTATACCACACTTTTCACTGTTGATACTGTAAAGAATATACCATCAAGTTGCTACTAGGTCTACATAACTTACAGGACTGGTAAACAATCTCTCTCTCTCTTTTCAGTTTTATTTGCATTTAATTTATATTTGCTGTCAGGGATCAGTGGTAGATATCTTGGCGGCAATCACTATAATACTAGTACACATCACGCAGAAATTGCCGATGATAGTGTCGAATTGCTTACATAAATAACCAAACAAAACAAAACTATACACCAATATACACACAACAAATATATGGCTAACATCACTCAAACAGGCCGAGATCACTGCCTCACATAAATAACCCAACAAAACAAAAAGACGTTATAAAAAACAGAGATCGCTGTCGAAAACAACCATGCAACATATTGGACATTATGTAGCAGTTATCACAATACATAATACAATGTAATTATGTTGCACAAAAAACGCTGGCTAACATCACTCAAACAGGCCGAGATCACTGGCTATACAGGTCGAGTTCACTGCTGCACAGGCCGAATTCACTGGCCGACTTCATGCCGCTATCGTTTCTGGTCAACAATATACCCCCGAACAGGCCGAGATCACTCCTCAAACAGGCCGAGGTCACAGGCCGAGTTCACCGAAACAGGCCGAGATCACTCGGAAACAGGCCTAGATCACTCGGGCCGAGATCGCGAAAGGCCGAGATCACTGGGTGCCTTTTAAAGCATTGACTTAAGTTTATACCATGATCCCCTATTATCGCCTTAATCCATGATTAACTTAATCAGTTAATGTGCTTGGTTCCAAACCGGGTAGTCGCAGAGCCAGAGGACACAGGCATATCGATGTCAATGTTGCTTTCAGAATTCTTCATACTATCAGGTGGAAAGCAGCTGCTTATCTCAAAAAAGTGTATCCTTTTAAAGTCTTGTTTTAACAAGTATTGTTGCTGTCTAACAGCGTTTGCATTAACGCCGTTTTTGAGTGATATTACGCGTTTTTTCGAGGTGGGACCCAGTTTTTTCAAGTTTCGCCACGTCTCTTTGACGCAGTTCTACAGTTTTTCCCTGGCCCTCTAACACAGACAACGGCCGCACAGACAAAAATTGAACAATGAACTGAATGAGAATGATTTAAATCGCACCTTAGCCTAGGCTTAGTGTCGCCGGGCACAATATATATGTATAGTAGTCTAGTAACACTTACGTACATATGCGGCACGGTGATGGTTGTCTCGGTGTTGTGTCTTGTGCGTGAGGTGTATCGGTGAGGTGTATTGTTCGCTGGGAAGGCAGTGTCTTATATAGCTGGTGACTTTCCTCCCCTTATGTTTTTAAAGCTATAACCCTAATAAAATATCCATAACCCCTAATCCACTATTACATTAAAAGATTCCCATACCCGTGGTGAAATAACAATACTCCTCAACTAAAGCAGTGCTAGTGTCATGAGGAACCCAAGTACCTGTAGTCGTATAACTCTCCAAAACAGTGGTGTAATACATAATTGCCACTGGCAATTTAACTGTCGGTGTATTAACAAAATAAAACATATGGTACCAATTGTCCCACTCTCCGACCTTCCCCTCGAACTTGTCGAGATTCACATATCTGTGTGATGTTTACTTTGCAGCACCATGCCGAGCATCGTTGGGAGCCTGGTGATCACTTCTCCTACCACTTTGGCTGTCGCACGTTGCGCTCAGTGCAGCTAGTGGGGAGATACTGCGTGGGATCACCGTTGCTAATATCACTGATATGTGGTGCTTGATAAGGTTGGGGATTTGGTCTCATGAAATCAAATGTTTGATTATCGTAATTGATGGCACCTTGTTCGTCGAAATTAGGTGACATTTTGAATGTGGGGGCCTGACTGTGTTTTGGTCTAGCACCAGTATCGAACATGTCGGGGTCTGCATATTAATCTGTTTCCCTGTTTTAACAGTTGGTGCAATTGTGCTAATTGCAAGTCGTGGTGATCCAGCTTTAATTTGGTGCTTACTGTGAACTTATTTAATGTGTCAGTTATGTCATTTTGTTTTTGCATGATGCCTTCTAGTTTAGTTTCGCATCCTTGATCTTTTGTTGCCAGCTCAATGCCAACATTTTTTTAATAGTTTTACCAGGTAGGCTGGCTAAAAAGGCATAGTCAGTAGGTTCAATGGACTGTTGTTGTTTAATGATCTTTTTTGATGGTGTCTGACCGAAACAAGTTGAGGCATTTTATAACATCCTTGCTAGATGCTCGCAGATCAACGGGTTCTTTGGATGTTGCCATAATACGTGCGAAATGGAAGTATCAAAACACAACAACAATTGAAACGATTAAAGTATCAGCGATACATGTTGGTGGACAACAAATTGTTAGGAGTCAAGACTGTTAATAACAATGCAACAAGTAGCAGAATAATAACAACAACTTATGTGGCTGTAATCAGAGGGCAGGTCTCAGTGTAACTTACTTCATCATACTATCACAATCATTTGGAAAGTAACCTTGCGTTAACCTCACGGAACAATAGTTTAATAGATTCTCATAGTTAGTTCACAGGCGGAGTGAGAGTAATAGCTTATGGTAACAAGGATATTGATGATGAAACAGAATAGTTGGGAAACGATAATCAATTGTGCGTTGTATGAAGGTTATTGTTTACGCCTGTGCTCGGCCAATATGGCGGCACCGAATGCGTTTTAGACAACACTACCGACACGCTTACGTTGTGTATCAGTCGTTGCACGACAGCTATTATTTCCTGACCAGATCCACCTATCTCATTCCTGGAAAGTTACATCCACCAGTGTCCTATTGTCCTGTTGTCTTATGACCTAATGTCTGCCTGTGACATCATCGACAAACATCGGGTGTGGCACTTTAGACCAGTTTGAACTTGCCTTGTGATTTGTAATTTCTAGGAAGTTCGAATTGTATTTAATTATATAATATTTTTGCGAATGTGCTGTCAAGAGGTAGTTAAGTGTGAGAAAACAGTAGATTGAAAGGTTCCTTCATCGCAGAATGGTATTACCGAATGGTCGGACATGTTTGGTATTTATGGGCGTGTCCCATGAAATTTATTTTTACAAAGAATACTGAAAAGTATAACTAAAGGAATATGCAGTAACATAGGCTAATTCGTAGTCAGGAACGGAGCAAGGATCGGTCGGGGAATTGCACATTTCTAGGATGCACACACATCATGCACGTATGTACAACATCACATGCACACACATCATGCACATATGTACAACATCACATGCACACACATCATGCACGTACGTACAACATCACATGCACACACATCATGCACGTATGTACAACACATCATGCAGACACATCATGCATGTATGTACAACACACATGCACACACATCATGCACGTATGTACAACACACATGCACACACATCATGCACGTATGTACAACATCACATGCACACACATCATGCATGTACGTATAACACACATGCACACACATCATGCACGTATGTACAACATCACATGCACACACATCATGCACATATGTACAACATCACATGCACACACATCATGCACGTATGTACAACATCACATGCACACACATCATGCACATATGTACAACATCACATGCACACACATCATGCACGTATGTACAACATCGCATGCACACACATCATGCACGTATGTACAACACATCATGCACACACATCATGCATGTATGTACAACACACATGCACATACATCATGCACGTATGTACAACACACATGCACACACATCATGCACGTATGTACAACATCACATGCACACACATCATGCATGTACGTATAACACACATGCACACACATCATGCACGTATGTACAACATCACATGCACACACATCATGCACGTATGTACAACATCACATGCACACACATCATGCATGTACGTATAACACACATGCACACACATCATGCACGTATGTACAACATCACATGCACACACATCATGCACGTATGTACAACATCACATGCACACACATCATGCACGTACGTACAACATCACATGCACACACATCATGCACATATGTACAACACATCATGCACACACATCATGCATGTATGTACAACACACATGCACACACATCATGCACGTACGTACAACACACATGCACACACATCATGCACGTATGTACAACATCGCATGCACACACATCATGCACGTATGTACAACACATCATGCACACACATCATGCATGTATGTACAACACACATGCACACACATCATGCACGTATGTACAACATCACATGCACACACATCATGCATGTATGTACAACATCACATGCACACACATCATGCACGTATGTACAGCATCACATGCACACACATCATGCACGTACGTACAACACACATGCACACACATCATGCACGTATGTACAGCATCACATGCACACACATCATGCACGTATGTACAACACACATGCACACACATCATGCACGTATGTACAGCATCACATGCACACACATCATGCACGTATGTACAGCATCACATGCACACACATCATGCACGTATGTACAGCATCACATGCACACACATCATGCACGTACGTACAACACACATGCACACACATCATGCACGTATGTACAGCATCACATGCACACACATCATGCACGTATGTACAACACACATGCACACACATCATGCACGTATGTACAGCATCACATGCACACACATCATGCACGTACGTACAACACACATGCACACACATCATGCACGTATGTACAGCATCACATGCACACACATCATGCACGTATGTACAGCATCACATGCACACACATCATGCACGTATGTACAACATCACATGCACACACATCATGCACGTATGTACAACACACATGCACACATTATGCACGTATGTACAACATCACATGCACGTATGTACAACATCACATGCACACACATCATGCACGTATGTACAACATCACATGCACACACATCATGCACATATGTACAACATCACATGCACACACATCATGCATGTATGTACAACACACATGCACACACCATGCACGTATGTACAACATCACATGCACACACATCATGCATGTATGTACAACACACATGCACACACATCATGCACGTATGTACAACACACATGCACACACATCATGCACATATGTACAACATCACATGCACACACATCATGCACGTATGTACAACACACATGCACACATCATGCACGTATGTACAACATCACATGCATACACATCATGCACGTATGTACAACATCACATGCACACACATCTTGCACGTATGTACAACGCACATGCACACACATCATGCACATATGTACAACATCACATGCACACACATCATGCACGTATGTACAACACACATGCACACATCATGCACGTATGTACAACATCACATGCACACACATCTTGCACGTATGTACAACATCACATGCACACACATCATGCATGTATGTACAACATCACATGCATACACATCATGCACGTATGTACAACATCACATGCACACACATCATGCACGTATGTACAACATCACATGCACACACATCATGCACGTATGTACAGCACATCATGCACGTATGTACAACACACATGCACACACATCATGCACGTATGTACAACACACATGCACACACATCATGCACGTATGTACAACACACATGCACACACATCATGCATGTATGTACAACATCACATGCATACACATCATGCAGATTTGTACAACATCACATGCACACAAATCATGCACATATGTACAACATCACATGCACACACATCATGCACGTACGTACAACACACATGCACACACATCATGCGGGTATGTACAACACACATGCACACACATCATGCACATATGTACAACACACATGCACACACATCATGCACGTACGTACAGCACACATGCACACACATCATGCACGTATGTGTACAACATCACATGCATGCACATCATGCACATTTGTACAACATCACATACACACACACATCATGCACGTACGTATAACATCACATGCATACTCATCATGCATATTTGTACAGCATCATGCACATATGTACAACATCACATCATGCACATAAGTATTATGCACGTATGTACAACACACATGCATGCACATCATGCACGTATGTACAATACACATGCACACACATCATGCACGTATGTACAACACACATCATGCACGTATGTACAACACACATCATGCATGTATGTACAACACACATGCACACACATCATGCACGTATGTACAAACCTGCATCATACGACACACCACACAGACACATGGTTGTACAATGTGTGCCAAAAGTAAAAGTACTAAACACTACTTTGTCTTGTCTCGTTTGAACTTGCACTGAATGGCATTCACTGACTAACTGTTATATTAATAAAACTTCATCTTTTATGCAATTTGGGTAACACTATTTTTAATTGTTTTGCTGGCTTCAACATTATTTTACAATTATCAATATTGTTAATAAATATATTTAAAATAGGGTCATTGCCAAAATATCTGGGTGGTTTAAATATTTTTGTTTGGTTCAGATCAGTTATTGATTGATCATCAGTGAACAGTAGAACGAGGTGACTGGCACAATGGATGAGGCCTTGAGCATTGAGCAATAATGCATGTTGTTTTATATTTTAATCGTATACTGGTGACTTTTCCAGAATCTTGATATCAAACATATTCCTTTATAATATTCAGACAGACATGACATCAAAGTGGACACATGCCAGCTGTTTGTCTCAAAGCTTCAAGCTGGCAAGCAGAAGTTGCTGCCAGTTTTATCTGTAAGATTTCATAAAGCCTGTAAAATTTATGTTGTAAATTAATTTTGTATCCCTCAAATGCAATGATGTTCTACTTTCTTGGAATGTTAAACTTTTAATCAGGGATATTAATTGCCGCTTCATAGTTCACATTACCTTCATTTACACAGGACTTCAAAAGAATCGGAACAAATAGCAACAAGTTTCTTGAATGTTAGTCATATCAAATACTGAAGTTGTAAGTCCTTATTATGTAATGTTTTATCATAATATTATTTATTTTTAGTTATAAAGTAACTGATGTTCAAGTTTGATTGACTATTCTGCATGTGAAATAAGGTAATTATTGGAATAAAAAGCCAGCCTTGTTTTTGTTAACACTCGTATGGTTACATTTTGTTTGTCAGGACAGTGGCACGTACATGTATCACATCAAACGAAACGACCTCTTTCTGGTTGGTGTATCAAGGCATGAAACATCACCAATAACTGTCATAGAATTTCTGTCCAGGTAGGTCGACAGACGGCAAGGTAACATGGGATGTTTATTAGTAATCAGTTCATTCATATTTACCTGAGCTGCATCAGTGATGTTTAATGTATTATTCACCATATAATATTGATATACATTTAGAATGTTGTGTCTGTGTTATTCGTTGGCCTCACCAGATGGCAGTGCAATCAGTCCTAAGTCGTAGACAGTTTACAGCCACTTGACTTACTTATGTTAATTGTGGTCTTTTTATTTGAGAGGCTTCTTGTGATGACTAAAAAATACTGTTATAAATAATAAAAAAAATTACTATAATTCTGTATTAGGTCAGAGATATAAAACGTTCAGATTGTAAATAAATTTAGCATTCTTTTTTATCTCCATTTTAAATAATTCACTTGAATGGTCACCGACGCCGAATTGTTCGATCACCAGACACCTTTAGGCCTCATAACAATCATTTCTCATCAATGTGCACATTTAAAAATAGATGCCGCAAAACTTTATTTTTTAATCATGTATTCCTCTAAATATGTGTTCTGGCACAATAAAGGAAAACTATAATTCATGTCAGGTGAAATGTATTTGTTTATGGGTTTACCGCTTATAAGAAATACACTTGATACACATCGTAAGTTGTGATTGTTGAAAATTCCTTTTTAAAGTTGGCTCTGTCATCACACTACAAATAAAACCTTACCCCTCTAACTTTTTGACAAATTTCTGAAGAGAAACCAGGAATAATAGTTACATGGTTTTATGATGAAATACATTACATGATGTTCCATGTTGCCAGAGTTTATCAGCTTCTCAAGGACTTCTGCGGGCGAGTGACGCAGGAAACATTAATGGCAAACATAGTCCTCGTTCACGAAGTACTTGATGAAGTGATGGTAAGTCTACTGGTTACTTCAAGCTGCTTGTGGAAGTCGTAGATTAAGGCTAGACTTTTTATTGCATGTTTTAAGGGCAGAGTTGTCCAGAAAGCAGTGATGGGAATCAGAATAAAAATAAAATTTAAATGTCAGGAAAAAAGATCATAGTGCATGTTCAAATATATTATAACATTTAAATACTAAGATATGTGGTTACGTGAAAATTAATATGAATTTCCAGTGTTACTTGTAATTACCATATTAATGACAGACACGGCAGTGTGAAATTCATAAAAAATTGTTTTATGACATTTGTTTTGTTTAGTTTCTGACACAGATTGTTGTATCTACTTCACAATAAAGATCGTATTTTAGCAGTTACTCACCGCTAAGTCACTATTTTAGCACTAAGTTAGAAGGCCCATCAAATGTGAAATGACAATAAAAATGTGAATTGATGAAGCACACCAAAAGATGTTCATGTTTATGCCTTGACAACGATCACGTTTTATCATGGTACACCATTTTGTTTGGAATCAAAAGAACCACAGTCTTGGCTGTCTGTCCGTTATGTCAGTAGTCACGCCCCTTTTTGCTCAAAGTTGAATTTTCCCGCGTTGAAACCAGGTCCAAATCCCGACGATCTCCTTATTTAGCTTTAAACACATACAAATGAGACACGGAACTGGCCGTAGTTCTCAAAATGAGGCACGGAACAAGTTCAGGGGTCGTACAGCTTCCTTGTCGCAGTTTTACGACGCGTTTTTCTTAAAACGAGGCAAATCAATCCCATGATGCTATGCATTGTTAAATTTCCTGATTAAAATATTCGAAGTTGTTGCTATGGAGAATAGTTTGACAGCCGAAAACGAACAATATATTTTGTGAAAAAGAGAGTTTAATCGAGATGCTGCTGAAGAAATCGAAAATTGTACAGAAGCGTCCGAGAAAGTGCAATGCACAAATACTCCAATGATAAGTTATTATTTTGTGCAGGGGTGACAGTATTTAATACAATAGTTGTTAACATCATATTCAAAGAAAAGGATGCGTGCGTAGTAGCAACCATTATTAAACGTTACCAAAACTGTTCGATTCAAACCCCATAGAGTAGGAGGGCATTTTCTTTCATGAATAGTAAGATATTTTATTTGTGATTTAACACATTCAGTTAATAAATAATGACATTGGTGGCAATAAAAAACAAACATTGCAGATTTAATTTTTATTCTAGATCCATGAAATTAATGTCGGCGGGCCCGTAAAACATGTAATATAAAAGGTCTGGCCTAATGCAATGCATTGATCTTTTGCAATAAACAACATTAAAGCTGACCTGGTGATGTAATTCATTAAAAAAATAATTTTGTCATTCATTAAAAAAATTGTATAATGTTATATATACATATTCTGTCTGAATTGTGAAACTTTAATTGAAGCTGACCTTTCATTAACAAAGGAAATGAACTTTCATGTTTGTATTGAATCAATTTCTTTTTTACATATGCAAAACATTAATTACAATGTAGAGACCTTTGTCTGCATATCATGCAAGCTTCATGGGATGAAAATGAAGGTAATAAATGTTTTAGATAAATTTAACTATCCTGAAGACTGTTCAGTAATTTCATGGTTGTGTTTTGGAGGATTCTGGCTACGTGCAGTTGACTTCAGCGGAAAAACTACGCCCTTATATCCAGAGTGAACCTGTGCCCATACGATCAGAAACCAGGACACCAGGGCTGGTAAGTGTAGCTAACATGCTATATCTGAAATGCCAGTACTGATAGTTCCAGCTCAAACTGGTTTTGTCTTCTGGGGACAGTTTCAGTAAAACAATGGGTTCAAGGAAAATCCACCATTAAAAAAAATGAGTTGTTAATTTTAATGAGTTTTTGAATGCAAAAAGCTGCTGCCATATAAACGAGGACACTATTTTTGTCACACACCAGTAAAAGTGTCCCAGTGGTGCACCCTGGTGTTGGGTTTTCAGTGTAGAAGGTCACTGTTAAGGAGAGAAATTTATTTTAAAGAACAATATCGGGTTTATGAACTCAAAAGAATTTGAATGAAACCGAGCCCATTAGACAAGTGATTGTAGTCCAGTAGAATTAGTTCTTGTTTTCACCATAAGTTAATTTTATTTCAGTGATGAAATAATGATAAATAACTCTGAAAATTAGAAACCTCTACTGGATGATTTTGTGCTTACCTAACATACTAACATCTGCAAAATATGACCAGTGAAGACATATTGGCAGGGTAGAGGAAATTCAGAATCTACATTTCGAAGAAAAGCACATGAAAAGTACTAAAGTTAAACACAAAAAGTTGGTAACCTATTAACATTTCTAAACAAATACTTGATAAATAGACTTTTATTGCCGTACTGTCATTAATAATAAGACTTTCGATGACAAGCATGTTACACCCGTCCCTGGCTTTACCCGTTATGTTGTATGGCTTTGTTTAGTTTGGCATAGAACATCGTATTGTGCCCAGCGATGCTTCGGCTAGGCCTGTGATTCGTCCTCAACAAGATCAGGTAACGGTTTTGGTGCTTTTTCAAGTCTTTGTTCATTTTATTTGCGTCTGTGTTGTCTCTGTGATTTGCTGCTATAAAATGTCTTGTGCAACCATTTATTTTTTGCTCTGAAATTCTGAAGCTGTTGTTCTTAAATTATATTAATTTTGTAAAGCATTTTTTTTAATTAATTTTTAAACTCTAGTCTGACAGGCCATTCTGTGCAGATAACCTTTATTCAGTGCATGCAGATGTTTGTCCCATATAATACTCCAGCAATATGCAAGTCACACTTTTGCAAGTTAATATAATTCATAAGGAGGTCTGAGATTAGTATGCTCTGTAGTCTGTATGAATATGGAAATGTTGACAATTGAGAACAACCCCTGATTAAACCAACTGCCTATTTTACTTAAATTCAACTATTTGCATGCTAGAAATCTGAATACCAACAAACCTGATTTCCGATGGACAAAATCAATTTAGGAGGGATAGCAACCCATCGCATGAGAAGACTGACCGGAGTGTAGGAATCAAAACAAAATAATCTAGTTTGAAATGTTATCATGACAATGCATGCAATAATACAATTTAAGAGTTGTGAATTCCTTGATTGGATGCTTTGTTTTCAGGAAATGAGGAAAAATGAAGTGTTTATTGACATCATTGAGAGGTTAACCGTAGTGCGGGAATCAGACGTGAGTGTCACTGTTGATTCCTATTAGCAGAACAGAAATATTTCACATGTTTAAATTTATTTATACATTTTATATTTTGTGCAACTTGCTATGATTATGAAAAATATGAAAAGCAAAATATATACAGACAAAATTACACATACTTCTATCATTGCTTATATGCAACATGCAGAGATCTGGACTTCTGTGTAAATCATATATATTTTCCCCTGTTAATAATATCAGTACCAGTGTGTTTGTCGTCAGGGAAGTGTCTCTCGTTGTGAGGCCAATGGAGTGGTGAACCTGAAGAGTTTCCTCGTTGGGATACCGCACATCCAGCTCGGCTTCAGCAACGATCTGACAGTCGGCAGGGACGACACACACAAAGGTGACCTTTTTATATGTCACTTAACAAAAAATTCTGGTTTATCAGACTGCCAAAAGCATTAATGATGCAGAGAAAACACCCTGAGGGGTGCAGTAGCTCAGTGTATAGAGCCCAAGACTGTCAGTCACAAGAACCAATGTCCATCTGCTGATCTTTGGGCAATTTTGTTCACTCCTTGTTGCCCCAGTTCATTCTGCTGTATACCTGAGTATCTGCAGCAGTGATGTGATTTAAAGCATGGAATTATAAGAATGGACAGTTTTTGTGCAACCATTGCACAGTGGCTGAATGGTTCCAGTTGAAACAGTGTTTGCATAGAAGGTATGCCGGTGGAAGATCCTCTGAGACATGAATGTGGAGAGATATTGGTATATACTGAGCACTGCTTTTCACTTGTATATGTAAATATACACAGGGTAAATTGCAACAGCTCACTGTGGACTAACAAGGCAATCTGTGATTGATTGTTTTTGTTTCTAACATGTGCAGTATGTGGGTGTGTATTGTGAATCATAAGATATAGGTTTCTATTTTTATCAGATATTTCACTTTTTAGGTTATGGAAAGATCACAAACTTGGACGAGTGTAGTTTTCATGAGTGTGTTGATCAGGACGAGTTTGAGAGTGCCAGGATGTTGAAGATTCTACCACCAGAAGGAGAGGTGAGGTGGTATGACAACATGGGAATGTCAGTCGTTTCTCTGATGGATCACATTTAACATAGCTCAGTGGTACAGTGCAAGATCTGTAGTCCACAAGTCCACACCCTGTACATACCCATAACCCAGGTGTTTTTAGTTTGAAGTTCAAAGATGAACATTTATTGATCAGTCCTATTACAGAGAAGTGGTCTCTATGATATGTAATCAAATTAGCATATTTTAATTATTCTCCAAATCATGCATTTTCTAATATATTAATAATTTATTGTAAGGTGATTACAAATATAATATGTTTTGTTTGGATGTTAATTTTAACCAATCCAATACCAGTTGACCAATGAAAACTAGTGTACATTCTATTTAAAAACATAGAACAATACATGTTAAGTGTGTTCTAACTTATAGTTTCATATGTATTTTGTTGTGTCTTTAGTTTACAGTGCTCAGCTATTCTCAACGAGGACATGTGACACAAGGCTTGCCTTTTAGAGTTGTCTCCTACGTAAAGAGTGACGTATCCAGCAGGTACGTAAAGAGCGACGTATCCAGCAGGTACGTAAAGAGCGACGTATCCAGCAGGTACGTAAAGAGCGACGTATCCAGCAGGTACGTAAAGAGCGACGTATCCAGCAGGTACGTAAAGAGCGACGTATCCAGCAGGTACGTAAAGAGCGACGTATCCAGCAGGTACGTAAAGAGCGACGTATCCAGCAGGTACGTAAAGAGCGACGTATCCAGCAGGTACGTAAAGAGCGACGTATCCAGCAGGTACGTAAAGAGCGACGTATCCAGCAGGTACGTAAAGAGCGACGTATCCAGCAGGTACGTAAAGAGCGACGTATCCAGCAGGTACGTAAAGAGCGACGTATCCAGCAGGTACGTAAAGAGTGACGTATCCAGCAGGTACGTAAAGAGCGACGTATCCAGCAGGTACATAAAGAGCGACGTATCCAGCAGGTACGTAAAGAGTGACGTATCCAGCAGGTACGTAAAGAGTGACGTATCCAGCAGGTATGTAAATATATATAAGTTTCCTAATCTAAATAATTGTTCCATTAATTATAGAATTTGAAGTAAAAACGTGGTGAATTTTCACTCTGTGCGGAATCCTGCAAATGTAGGATTTCTCAAATATAGTATCAAATCCTACAATGACATCTGAAGTAGCACAAGTATAATATAATAAGTTAAAATTGCTCATCTTGTATGTACACTTTATCTAAAATTTGTTACACAAAATGGTAGTGGAAATACATTGCTTTCTGCTCCAAGAGTGTTATGATGTGTTCGGCTCATTTAACCAGTACCACAAGAAGAAATGCGAGTTCTCCTAAAACATAATATGAGTAAAAAAATGTGTGCTATATGATATTTAAATCAGCTCTGTTTTATGAAAAGCACCCTAGAACATTTGATTACAGGAATAAAAAATTACTATTACTAGTGCTATCAACATTTATAAAATACACCTATTGAAGAACAACGCTTCTCTTCACAGGGATATGGAATTGGGATTGAAGCTTCACTGCGATATTCCAGGGACCTGCCAAGCTGTCAAAGTTGTTGTCAACATACCAGTCCCACACAGCACAACAAGGCATGTGTTCCTCAGTTTAACTGTTGTGATATGCTTGGGTTCATCTTGCAGGTAGATGCATGTAAACCATTCAGTGCAAACAGCAATAAGCAATACAAGATCATTCATACATATATAAAATTATTTGTATTTATAAAAAAGTAATCAGGTAACATTAAGTTTCAACAGGTCTATTTAAAAAGCATCACTGAAAAGCATTGCCATCTATTGCTGCAGTAATTAACTACCTTAGACCCAGTCACGGGGCAGATGGATGTATGTAGAATGAAGTGAGTGGACCTCAACACCCTCGGTGCCTCCAAGTTAGCATAGAAGATTTGACAACTGAGCTGGATAACAACAACTCTTTCTTCGTTAAAGTTCTGTTATGGTGTGAAACTGATTTGCATTGTATTGCTGGTCTGTTTTGGTTGTTTGTTATTCTTCCCCTCTCAGGCCACCTTTGTCTCCCCACTCTTCAGCCTCCTATGTCTTTCTGACATCATTCTTCATGTAGTTCTACCACCATATTATGGTCTATACTTTTGGCGCTAACCTCGTTCTTTCACCACCCCTTTTCTCTTTGGTAGTCATCCACACTAAGAATCCTGTCCACTAATTTTCCTGCTAGGTCCATCTACTTACCAATTTCCTCCCCGTGTTAGATATCTGCTAGGTCCATCTACTTACCAATTCCCTCCCCGTGATAGAGGTCTGCTAGGTCCATCTACTTACCAATTCCCTCTCCGTGATAGAGGTCTGCTGGGTCCATCTACTTACCAGTTCCCTCCCCGTGATAGAGGTCTGCTAGGTCCATCTACTTACTAATTCCCTCCCCGTGTTAGAGGTCTGCTAGGCCCATCTACTTACCAATTCCCTCCCCGTGTTAGAGGTCTGCTAGGCCCATCTACTTACCAATTCTCTCCCCCGTGTTAGAGGTCTGCTAGGCCCATCTACTTACCAATTCTCTCCCCCGTGTTAGAGGTCTGCTAGGCCCATCTACTTACCTATTCCCTCCCCGTGATAGAGGTCTGCTAGGCCCATCTACTTACCAATTCTTTCCCCCGTGTTAGAGGTCTGCTAGGCCATCTACTTGCCAATTCCATCCCCCGTATTAGAGGTAGTCGCATCAGTTCGCAAAGTCACAAAATATATTATGCTTTACATACCGGTAGTCGGGTTGGTTAGGTCAACACTGTTTATCACAAGGAAAATAAATCAATACAGTGGCGTCACTTAGTGACTGAACACATCTTTAAACGTGTTTGTCTGTCGCCTTTTGTAGTGTCAGCCAGCAGCTCAGTGGCCCTGGGCAGACTGCAGAACTAGTCACTTCAGGGAACAGTATCAAGTGGTGTATTGACAAGATTCTTGGCAGCAGTGACGTGTCTGCCCATTTCAAGGTGTGTGCCAACAGTTACGGTCACATGGTTAATGTCTACCATCCAAAGTTACCATGTTGGTACTGTTGAATGAGAAATACATAAGTAGTCTGAAGCTAAGACCACTCAACTTAACAACTGATTACAGATTTGTGCCCCACCCAGATACTAAATACTTCTTGCTCCTTGAAAATGGTAAATATCTGAATAAAAAATATTATACACAATTTCATCTAAAGAAGCTTGGTGTGCAATATGTATATTTTGACTGCATCCCACGGTATTCTTCAGCAGACTGAAGTTACAGGTGTCAAATGACATTAGTCGGGCTGGAGAAGTACTGGTGGGAGCTGCTGGCCAACATTTCTGTTCAGTGAAGGCTTCCCTATGTAAATGTTGATCGCCTCGTTTATCTTCCTCCTGTGCCAGTTCTCCTTATTTTCTAGGCCATAATAAGACAACTTATTTCTATTGTATGAGCTGCATGTATATAATTTTTCATGATGTTTTACATTTACCTGTCTGAATGATTGTGTTGGCTCAAGGGAGCTTCTGACACCCTCACAGTGTTTATATTAGCATTGTAATGTGCCGCTCTCAAAGTGACATCGTTGGTGATTGTCACATGACAGTTTCTAAGAACTGCAGAAGATTGTAGCCGGTATTCCTGTTGATCGCTGGTTGCCTCTCTCTAATCTCTATTAATTGCTTCGCTGATCTTTCTTCGCCAGAAGTTGTTCTCTCTGGCTTGCACTGTGGTGTCTTTGGCTGTGATGTTATGGCCGTTGTTAACTTTGTTAGAAGTTGGTCTCTCTGGCTAGCACTGTGGTGTCATTGGCTGTGATGTTATGGCCGTTGTTAACTTTGTTAGAAGTTGGTCTCTCTGGCTAGCACTGAGGTGTCTTTGGCTGTGATGTTATGGCCGTTGTTAACTTAGTTAGAAGTTGGTCTCTCTGGCTAGCACTGTGGTGTCTTTAGCTGTGATGTTATGGCCGTTGTTAACTTCGTTAGAAGTTGTTCTCTCTGGCTAGCACTGTGGTGTCTTTGGCTGTGATGTTATGGCCATTGTTAACTTCGTTAGAAGTTGTCCTCTCTTCCTAACACTGTGGTATCTTTGGTTGTGATGTTATGGCCGTCGTTAACTCAGTGTTCTCCTACAGCTGTTAATGGTACATCATTCAGCACATGTTGTTTGTGGAGTTTTGTTCTTGGGGTTCACCATTGTGGATATGCTGGTATTGTAGGGTTTGTAGTATGTCCCCACTCCACGTTTCCAGAAGATCATGGTCAGTTTCCCTAATGTTGCGCACGTCTGATAGACAGATATTCGGTGTGCTTGCAGCTGGTCTGTTTTTCTGTATTTCATGTCTTCTTACAATATTCTTAGAACCACTATCGTGTGACCACCTGCAACATCACATCAAGAGCAGCACATTACAAAGCTGATGAAGGCATCATGAGGGCATGCGGACAGGCAACTGTCAAACCTCATCAAATGAATCTAACTGAATCCAGATGCAATTTACATGCTGATATAATATAATTGTTTTTTTTTCAGTTGATCTCAGCCAATGAGAGTCCAGCGAGTTGCGTGCAGCTTGGTCCTGTAGCCCTCACTTTTGAGGTGTCCGGCTGTGTGTGTTCCGGCCTTCAGATCCGCTTCTTGCGAGTGTGTGACCAGGACAGAGCATACATCCCCCAACGCTGGATCCGCTACATCACCACGGCTGATTCATACATCATCAAGTTGTGATGTCAGCACCTGGCAGAACAAACTGACATGCAACAATGTAGCTACCCAATTAATTAATAGCATTTACAAAGACTGAGGTGGCACAAATGTATGCACTGAATTGTTACAGATTAGTATAATTGAATGTGAACTGTCTTAATATTTATTTTATCTAGCGCCATATCAAAAATGATGTTTGCAGTGTTGTGAGACATCTGTAATATGCACACATCTGTCCAGCGCCCTATATAAACTATTTGGATAGGGAGCTGTGCAAGAAATGTTCTATTATATCAAGTTATTTGCAGAGATTTTCTGTAACATCCAACACTAAAACATCAAAAAAACTAAGGAAAAGCTCAAATACATTTGCTGGGATGAAAGTAGTTTTCGTTTTTTGGCATTTGCAGTTTGTAATTAATATATTGAAAAAGGGTTTTTGATTGAGTGGCATGTGATTTGAAACATAAATACGTAATTTGATGTCTGTCGAAAAACAATTCTTCCTTCCTCTAGGTGGAATAGTTCAACCACTGACAACTTCGCAACAAATTGACTTACATGGATGACACTGATACAATTGTGAAATGTTGCCCTTTTATATCACGCCCTTATCCCCATGCCGCAAAAATGTACCTTTAGGTCTGATCTGTTGTGACATGTCATATTTGCCAAAATGAATACAAGTGTGAGAACCCCTGCAAGCCTGCTATCGTAGTTGCGAGAACAAAAATTACTTATATTCCAATTATAAGATATGTGGGCATGACGCATACAATAGCAACACATTGTTAAGTAAACTAAAAAAAATTATTATTTAATCACAATCACCCAATTCATCACTTGTTCACATCACTGAAATTATAGCTCGACGGTTTGTTTCAATAAATATGTCCAGTGTTTCAACGTGTCCATTGTCCAGTGTTTCAACTAGTCCACAATGTTTCAATACGTCCGTGTCAAGCCCGGAGACTGTCACAGAAGTTCTCCACATGGACGATGACTGCATTGGCCGGGTGTCTGCTAGTTGAGAAGACACAGATGAGAGTACCGTAAGGCAGACTACAGGCAATCAGTCCCTCCCTCGTGCTTTCATTGGTCGCATACGCACTGCAGCAAAACATAGGAACAACTTATTTATCCATCACATGACCTGTTGCCTAGCAACATGTCCAACAAGCAATCAAAATAGATGCCGGGGAGCATTTAGTCATTTTGTTGTATACTTTTGTTGAAATTCTGGTCCCAAAGGTTTTCCTTTATGACAAAATCATAACGAAAACCGTTTAAAGTGAAAACTGTATGCAGGAAAGATTGATTTAGCAGACGTCATGCCACGTTGGTAATGTAATGCGAATTATGTTGCTTTTACCAAGTGTTGCCGAGACAAAGCTTGATGGAGGTCAAACGCATCATTTTTATTGTGACGTAGGTGAATTATACTGGATCTGTGAACTGCTGTCATTCTAGGTTGTCAGATATCTGAAGATCTACGACCCCAGTAGGAGCATAAAAGGTGATTTTTTCATAATTTATTATGCAATTTGTTTTTTATATACCCATGTTACTGTATTTATAAACACAAATAAAATGTTTAAACTATCTTGAAGCATGTTCACATTGTCGATGCGCATTTGTGTGGAACAGAGTAAGGACAAGAGGACATGCCAGGGTAGATGTTTTATCTTACAGATATGAGCACATGATATCATACAACTGATTCTCTTGTAGCTGTGCTTTCATAGACTAGTAATGCCTATTGGAATGCAGTGATTGTATTCTTGTCAAAACAATATTTTTTACTAGTTTAAACCCAACCATGGAGCAACAAACCTTTACACCCCCCAGGAGAATGGGTTACCACTCAATCTGTACACTGCAAACGTAAATAAGTCTTGACGTCCTTTGTGTTTTTAAATGCATCACCAGTTGGTAGATCGGAGGCCTGTGAAGGGATTGAACATTGAAAGAGGCGGGTGGACTTCAGCACCTGTGAGACAATACACTTACTTTGCCTCCAAATTAGCATATTAATGTACAAAAATACAGATAATTAATCAAGGGATTGTAACATTGATTTTTTAAAAGGTACACACCTGCAAAATGTCTTCTTGTACACCTTGAACTGCAATGGTTGTTTGTCACCGAGTGGAAGTAGGAAGCCACGTTTACAGACATCTTCATCATGCTTAGGTGTTGCATACTTGAACACACCTGTGAACTGTCTCCACGCTGTCTGCAATGTCGTGTAATTTTTGGTTCACTGTATAAAGTGTGTTCAGGGCTACAACTTTTGTTTACATTGTGATTATTTTGCTGCCTATAGCACACATAGAAGACAGCTATTTTCTGCCAATTCGGACAGGAACTCGGAGATGCCATTTGAGTAAAACTGGTAACATTGATTTATTCAATTGGTTGCATCTTACTATGTCTCAACAATTTAAATACTGGTATGCTAGGCGTATTAGGGTCAGTAGCAGAAATGCCCATCCTCCACATGGTGTGACACACACACAGATGCTGTAGATGCTTGCCCAGAGTATAAATGATGTTTGTTACCTGATGTAAATTTGAAAAACTGTTTTGGTTAACATAATTATATAAAATGTCCCCAACTGATTGATGGTCCTTGCAACCTTGGAGGAATTACAGAAAATATGCATAACGTTATGAACAATACTTATGTCTGGCTAATGTACAGTATGGACCCTAAAACTACCGGTAGTATGAATCGCTCAATAATGGGAATTTCAAAAACACACTCGGCTAGCTAGTTTAACTATAGTTAGATGATGGATGCAAAACACAAGCTGATGTAGACAGGCTTGCACATGAGATGGATTGCTTACTTCAGCTACATCTGTCAAACACCCCTTGCTGTATATACACTTTCCTTGTGGCGTTATCAATGAGACACCATCCAGTAAACCGCCCTTCAGCAACCAACCTGGAAGATACGCATCGCACGGGTTAAAAGCTACTTAGTATTACAGTACCATAGCTAACATGATCACAAGGATTAAAATTACAATTAAATCAAAAATAGCATATTTCCATTCAGTTATATTTTAGTTTGTTGTTTTTTCAATGGTGCAATTTATATTACCCAACATTTGGGTCCTTCACAGTATCAATCATTTTATTATTATAAAACAGTACAGTTTTCTGTCTATGTCTTTTTGTTTGTGGACACATCTCCCGTCAGTTTTGCATGTATGCAGCTGAAATTTTGGAAGTGATCTAGGGGGCCCATTGGGGTGATTTGTAAATTGTTTTCTAATTTTTTTCAAGGGGTGGGGATATTACGGAGCCACAATTTTAAAATGACACTTATCTCAGTAACTTTTGCATGTGCAGGGCTCAATTTTGTGCGTGGTCTAGTGGGCCCATTGGGGTGGCTGGTAGATTTTTTTGATATATCCATCCAGGGCGGTGAGGACCTTGGGGGTGTCGCAAACATGACTGCTTTTTTTGCCCGGACAATGCTTGATAATTCATTATAAAACAGTGTGGGTGTCTGTTGTTCTACAGGTATGTGTCCGAGCATAATTCTGTCTGTTTTGCATGTATGGAACTGAACGTTGTTAGGCATGCCAACAAGCCCATTAGGGTGGTTCATAAATTTTGTTTTAATTTCACCTGGAGAACCCCGGTGGGATGGCATCATTGGCACTAATGCTGGCAGCATGTGGCTGCATGATCACGAGTTGATATTATTAAAACATTACAAAACAAACCCTCCAGTCCAGGCTCCAAAACGACTGGCTTCGATTCTAACTATAACTTTGTTTTGCAAACTTTGAAAATTAAATAAAAAACATGGTCATTTATGAATTTTGTCAGTGATAATGATTTGATTGTATCATTGTAAATACAATATTTGTATTCTAAAAAAAATTGATTATTACTAAATTTAAGGCCATCAGCTTACACGTTTTAAAATAGCCAGCTGCTGCAAAACTAAGTTTCAAAAATGTTATTTAATTAAAGGCACATAAACTCTACCCGGCATAAACAAATTGTCTTAACACTGCATTATCGCTCATACACATATTTTTGTATTTACCATCTATTATATCGGTCCATACCAACGGATTATTCATTATAATTTATGATAACTAATCTGCTTGCAATATGACAGACCATGTCATAAGTCTAGTACGTCGCTAAGCAGCGTCATTTGTCCAGCAATAAAGAAAACTGAAAAATTGTCTTAATAAATTGGACGATAGTTCCAAGCTGATCACTAGGTGGACGCACTCTCGCCAACAATTTTGAGTTTTCTTTCTGATCTTTTTATAGCCTCGATTATCCAGGTGCCGTGAGGTGGCAGCATTCGCTTGGCCCAACAATATGGCCTGGATTTTAAGCTCCAGCCAATGGTTACCGGTAGGGAGCTTTACCTACCTTACTTTTTGGCTCTCAGGCCAACTATGAAATAACAAATTAAATAAGGAGACTTTTATCAGATAATACTATACTATAACAACTATTCAACATTAAACTTATATTGAAACATATCACACACAAAATAAACCGACATCATTTTTGTTCATAGTTTAGTGCCTTTTAATGACATGCATATTCATTAGGTGGCAGCTCGAGTAGCTGCATGTCGAAGATTCCGTAATGATTTTCTTTGCTTATGCTCGATCAGAAACAAAAACTAAGTGTGAATAAGCATGATATAAATACCAAACAAGGACAAATTCAACTAAACAAAGTGCAATCGATGTTTTGCACAATGTTTGGACTGCTAACTAATATATATGTTATAGTCGCCAAAGGTTTGCTGCTTGCCCAAATACATCCGGTAAGCAATATGGTAATTGTCCCTATGAGGGTCGCCAACACAGCCTTGTTTTAAAATCATCAAAATATAAATTATGCAGAACTGCAAGGGTTTTATTGAAAAAGACAGTAAAATATCGTACAAAATAGTATGGTATGAACAGTTGTGTAACATTTAATTAACAGTCAGTAACAAATAATAAAGTTATCTAAAAATTAAAACAGTAAGTTGACACTGCCTAAAATTCATTGTCCATTAGTGAGGCATTAGTCACAGCCTTCTACATCGATGTCAGTCACCAAATATATGTTTACAGAAGTGACAACATCATTGTATGAGCTTATAATACATACATTTTATTCAAATCACAATGGTAAGACCATCTATACAGCATATTTACACTGTTATGACCCTCCTTCTACACACCGGTAGAAAACTCTTTTCAACTGATAACCTCCCAGAGACATTTCCCTGCATAAGTTTACTGTGTAGATTTAAAACATGAATAACAAAGTAATAACCAGCTATAGTAGCTAACTACTGTCGCTGATATGTTATTGTTCACGGCGAGAAATCCTGGAAGGATGAACTGAGGGCATTGGCAGGACTGACTGCGGGACTTGGAGTTGGAGACCGGATGTTGCGGAATTTGTGCTCCAGGATGCGGAGCAGAGCCCGGGAAAGTGGCTCCGCACTGCCGAGTGGACTCTTCCAGTGCAACGAGTCGGGTGTGTTCACCATCAACTTCCGACCTTCTTTGAACATCGGTGTGCCTCCAGGGGATCTGAACAAACAACGGAGATACGATCATACACAGAACGCAGTCAAGTAAGGGTTTGTTCAGAGGTGCATGGTGATATGTTGATGAATTGCGTAGCAGGTAAATACTCCTGTTTTATTTAATAGTAAATACAGTGGAACCTCACTATTAAGGTCACCCTCAGGACTGCGCAAAAGTAACGTGAATAGTGAGGTGACCATATTAGTGGGACTAATTTCCTATACTTTATTCTACCGCTATATGGGACTGTCCTGGGATGACCTTAACTGCGAGGTGGCTGTATTACTGATGTGACCGTAAAATGAGGTTCGACTGTATTCAACACTCTTATCAAACTGGTTTGCTAAGAATCTGGACGGATCAAAAAGCGTGAGTGGGTTGCTCGTGCATAGCTGAGAGGCACGTATGTACCTGACATGTCCAGTGGTTCGCAGCCGTTTCAATGGGTTGCCCGAGAGCAGCTCATCGTTGATGCTGCACAGAGATGTAATTGACCTACAAACAGACGTCCATGTCCCTAAGCCAGCAACGAGTGAGGCAGCAGTCTTGTGCACTTGGAAGCACTACACCTAAACTCATCTTAGTTTACAGCAGACCATAGCTGGGCAATATTTTTTTAAATCCAAGAAAAAATATGTCACCACTAGCAATTTTGTCATTACAGTTTGATAGATTGCTTCAAACTGTCTCACAGCACCTGCCTTTTTGTGGCTTTACATCGTAAGATGTAAAAATCTGATATTTTTATTTGCAGTAGCACAACCACTGTGAAAACAGAATAGCACTTAAAGAGCTGTTTATCTGAAACCAAAACATTCATACTGATTCATAGAAATAACTTGGATGAATCACAGTGAACAGCATCATGAATGGATGCATGCCTGTGTCTATGTGTTTGCACGACATATTACCTATTAAGGTTTCTACAAACATAATAGTATGAATGCTTTACCAAAACAATACAATGTACGATAATTATAATTACCCGTGATGCTTTTGTTTGATTGATGACCGGGTCAGAGTGACTATGTCGCACTGTGTCGGGTTAACCTGGAACACCACAAAGGGGACACAAATTACAACCGGGCAGTCACACATAGGCTGTGGATAACTCAATGAACCCACATTGAATGACACTAAATTATGGTGAAAAAATGAACAGTAGGATTGTAGTAGAATATTTTGATGTAATATTCTTACAATTTATACAAATGTAGTCAGAATTTATGTACACAACACATGCTTAGACTTTTTCTTATAAGCAATAGGGCAAACAACATAAGCAATGTTTCTTCTTTCCCAACGAGTATTTTTGACATTTACAATTCAACTGTGTTTATGTTAATTATTGATGTTGTTGAAATAAATAGTGTTTACTGTTATTATTATAAGATTCACTTAGACGTGTGTAAATTTACAAAAAAAACAGCATAGCATAAACAATAGAGCTTTTATGTTAGCATCAAAACACAAACATCACTCAATCTGATAATTGAATCATTTTAAGCTTGACCCAACATGTGATGACAATGATATATGCGACTGTTTTGGTGCACGGCAAAACAATCACACGAATTTGTTTTGTGTGTAATTGTTCATTTTATTCAAATTACAGTATGTCAGCCAAACATGAATACAGACATATCACCTCTTGTAGGCGTAACCAATGAACAGTGGGCTATATCAAAACAAAAACTCAGTGTTTCTAAAATACCAACCACAAGCATGTCAAGAACACCCTGTCAACATTCACATGTTTAATTGGAATACATCTTAGTTAAAGCATACATACTGTGATGTTTTTATCCCGAAGTGCTGTTGATTTTGTTGGTGGTAGATGAGGTGGCAGAGGGGCTGAAGTTCCGGTAGGGAGTGGAGCGGGCAGGGGTGGAGGGGGTGGGGGCATAGCCCCAGTGGGCAGTGGGGGGGGAGGAGGTGGTGGGAGCTGAACTATTCTTGGTGGTGTGTTTTCATCATTCATCTGTTGCTGCCTGAGGCGAAGTCGTTTGACTGCGAGTCTGCGAGAGAAGCGGACACCCCTGGCCTCTGGAAGGTAAAGCATGTACCATGATATTTATTATTTGAAATAGTTTGTTCATGTTAATACTAATTATGTAAAACTTTCCCAACTGATCAGCTGACACTTCTCGGAACAATCCCAAAGCATATGCATTGTTATAAAAAAATCAATTAACACCTGTCTAACATATGGTGCAAATCCTAAAACTGGTAAGAACCCGTAACAAACAGTGGAATTCTAAAAAAACAAAGGCGTTACTCTTCTTTCAAAGGGTCGCAGATTAATCCCTGAAAGTATGACATTCAAGATGCAAACCATCTAGGAAAAAATGTTAACATTCTCCCACAACTAAATTGATTATAGTTACCAGGTAGATGAACATATATGCAAGGGCAGCCAAATAAAATAGAATGACCCTCTAACGACTACATACCCTGAGCATATTCAAACACCTTGAGCATTCCCGAAGTGACCTCACTGAGTTTCTTCTCACATTCAGAGTCAGCTACAAGACCTGTCTGATATTGCTCTCCACGTAGATGGGACATCAGTCGGGCCTGCACAGACATGACACACACCCGCAATAATAAAGCATTTATGTCGCACTTAGATGTCATAAAAAGTTTGTGTTGATCATGCATACAGCGAGGGTATTCTCATACATTTCACAGCATATATCTATGCGGTGCACTAACATTTAATAGTAGATTAATTCTTCTTTATTTTACAGAAAATGGAAGAAAACAAATCTGTCAGCAGATGCCTAAACAGTTTGTCATCTTCAATGTGAAACATGACGATTTGACAATGTAGATAATACACCATGTCTTGCTTTTATGCTTTATTTATACTCACTTTGAGGAAAGACAACATTCCAGAGTTCTCAATTTCTTCTTGCTTTCTACGGCGTAATATCTGCATATATTTGTCTGGATTCTCCTCCAAATGGCTAACAAGTGCCTGTAACCAAGACAGAAAGTAAACACTTAACATGAGCATTAGAAAAAAATTTCTTCAAGTTTTCTTATTTCCATAACTAACCTATTCAACAGATTGTTACCTAGAAATAGGTCCATCAAGCCATCAAAACTAGGATGCCACCATGTGTTCAGACATTGTATTGTATTTTTGTTTACATTTCTTGCCCCAAAACTTGACAGAGGTTACGTGCATCATTTTGAGTGTGACTTACAGTTACTAGTAGGTAAACCCCAAAGTACTAGATGATGCCGATCCTTCAATTATTTGGTTTGACTTCCACATAAATTTCAGCTACCATCGTAGCCTTCTGAATTGCAGTATTTGAGTTTTTCACATGCTTGCCTGATGGTGTGGCAAGCATACTATCTTATACATTGGAGAACAAAGTCGGTATCCCTGCTCATACATCTTGGTTATTATTGAGATGTGCAGAGATACAGATTCAGCCAAGTATGAGATACTAGCCTGATTGCCGTACCATCTGGCGAGCAGAGAAAACAATTGAATCCAACAACCGAGTTCCTGAAGAAAGTTACCAACGACAGTTGACAAGAAGAAGGTCAATTGTGAAGAATTGACAATTTGATTAAAATGTTTACTTGTAGTTTTATGAACATTTTACATAACATTATAGACAGATTAGGTGAACATTAATATCTACTTTGCCAACACTACTACATATAGTTTTGACTCCAATGTCAAACTGAATTTATACACTGTTATTATCAACAGTGAATTTTCACAATATTGGCATTACCTGTAGTGCCTTCTCTGTTTCCGTGACACCTTCCTGTTCAAACTCGACAGATGACATTTGACGACAGAAGGCGTGTTGTAGTTGTGAAGCAGCATCAAACTCATCTAAATCAAGGTGTAGGTTTCTCACTGACTTGGGGCTATCGGGGGCAATGTCGAAGCCTCGCAGGTCCAACGATGATGTATTCATGACTAAAACAAAGACATCAGAACTGACAGAATTAACACTAAACGATAGACATTTGTACAAGTAGGGGCAGCCAAAATCAACTTAACTATAGATCTGGAATCTGATACACTCAGTCTCAGTCATACAGGTAATTTTTGGCACAATACTAGTCAACAGGCATAATGATAGTCCCACTACAGACAGTAAGTGACTAGGCGAACCATGAATATGACAGCCCCATCAACTTCAAGGCATCATTTCAGACTCAGAGTCTAAGACTATCTCAGAAAGTGTGTAACTAGACTTCGACCGTCAACTGATCAAGTCTTTCAAGTTTCAATTATTCAAGAAATGAGCCTACTAGTACACCGTCATTTAATTTTACACTAGTTTTACAACTTGATTCTTGACTTGACTTTAAAGTTGAACTTCGTCACGAAAATCGTGAAACAAGTTAATTTTAACATATAACTTCTCTATCTGTATTTTGACTGGCAAATTGTCCTATGGACACATCACGCCAATGCGCATAATGGCTCTTATGGATTAATTTTTTACATGTTGGGCTAGACTAATCTGGAATGAATTCAGTGATGTACTTGATACAATGCTTGGAGGTAGAGAATTCCATTCTTTTATTGTGACTGGGAAAAAGCTGTTTCCAAATATGTTTGTCAAGTGCCTGATTTGTACTAACTGTTTATTATGTTTACGTGAGCATCTGGTGTTGCGTTTGATGTATTGATCTAGTGGGATATCTATGAGGTTATGTTCCATTTTATATAATATGCTAAGTCTTTGGGTTTTTCTTCTTGACTGGAGGATGTCCCACTGGAGATCTTTAAGGAGTTGTGTTACCGTTCCTGGCTCTCTAGAGTAGTTGTTCTTACAAAATCTGGCGGCTTGTCTCTAGGTTCTTTCTATGAGTTTGATATTTCTTAGGCAATGTGGATCCCATGATGCTGACACATATTCAAGTATAGGGCGGACAAGGGTTGTGCAGGCTATGGACTTGATTTGAGCATTTATAAAAATGTCTTCTAATTCCAAATGTCTGTTGTGCTTTTTTGTGACTGAGTTGCTTTGTATTGTCCAGTTTAATGTATTTGATATATGTATGCCAAGATAACAGTCAGTGTGATTCAACAGATTTAAGTTGTTGTCCGCAGAAGGTGTAGAGATTTGGTGTCGGTTTTCTTGAGGCTATTGTCATTGTATAACATTTAGTGGGGTCGAATTTCATAAGCCGCGTGTGTTGTTGCCATTTCTCTAGTTTGAGCAGATCGTTTTGGAGGACAGATGTGTCTTGGTCAGTTTTAATCGGTGAATATAACAGGCAGTTGTCTGCAAAAAGGCGAACAGTTGAGGAAAGATTGTCTGGCAGGTCATTTATGTAAAGAAGGAAAAGTAAGGGCCCCAGTACTGTGCCCTGTGGTACCCCAGAAATGACTTGAGTTTATGTTGACTTGGATCCATTTATAACAACCTAACTAAGTAAGTTAGTCTTAACTTGTCTGGATCTTCGGTAAATTTTACGTTACTATCTTTAGACTAGTATTCCACTTAAATTTCACCGACGTTTGATTTATACTTACTGAACTGAGTCAATGCAAGATTTAGTAATACATTAAAACGAACACTAGAAAGGCACAGATGTCAACCATAAAAACATAGATTTCGTTTTCTGTTGCTGCAACAAGTTAACAACATCGCATTAAAATTATTTAAAATGGCCGCTGTCAAAAATTGAGACCGGTGATTGGTCGACCGTTTTTTAGATATACAAATTTGCCATCTGGCGGAGTTTTACCTTTAGAGTCTAGCGGATAATCTGGGAAATACTAATTTGTCCATAATTTTGTTTCCATAAATGACGTCCAATTGTCGTTGCCCTGTTTGCTCTAAGTACGCGCGTAACACGTTCTGATTTCATTATCTTCCGACATAATCTACGATTTCTAATATGGCTAGTAACCTTACTATTTCAAGTTATAATTGTACTGGCTTTGGTCCAGGTAAGCCTGAATATGTCTCAGAGCTCATCAAAGCACATGATTTTGTATTACTCCAGGAACATTGGTTAATGGAATCTCAGTTTCACAGGATTAAAAACATACCATGTGATAAAAATGTTAGCATTTTATCTCATGATGTTTCTGGAATAGATAATACTATGTTTTTAAATGGCAGAGGGTATGGTGGATGTTCCATTCTGTGGACAAATTCCTTGAATTGTATTGTCTCCCCAGTCATCATGAACTCTAATAGAATATGTGCAGTTAATATAACTAGGCAAAGCATGTCATTATTACTTTTTAATGTGTACATGCCATGTGATACCAGATGTAATGATGATCTGTACTGCAATATTTTTACTGAAATTATGAGTACATGTAATATACTGAACTGTTCCAATTTCATTATTGGAGGTGATATGAACACGTCTTTCAATCGTGTGTCTTCTAACTTTACGAAACATTTAAATTACATATGTGAACGTGAAACAATCAAGCTATGTATTGATTTTGAAGGACATAATGTTTGTTATACATTTACTAGTCCTGTGGACAATGGTACTCATGTCATTGATCATTTTTTGTTAAACAATGGACTCTTTGACCATATGTTAGAATATTATACTATGCACGATGGTGCAAATTTATCATTCCATTCGCCACTGGTTCTTACCTTGAGTTTAGATGTTAATTATTGTTCACCTTCTTCTAGAAGGTACATATTTAGACCTAAATGGCAAGAAGCGTCAGACTGTAACTTAAGTCAGTACAGCAAGGTTTTAGAAAGAATGATTGACGAAATATCTATACCATGGCATTCTCTAGAATGCCGCGATAAACATATTGTCCTAGCAGATTAACGCATTGTCATGATATTCAGATATTTCATGATTCAATAATGGATTGTTGTATAAGAGCTTGTCAAAACTCAATTCCACATACTTCAAAAGAGGGAAATTCGAAGGTAATAGCGGGGTGGAATGAACACGTTAAACCATACAGAGAAGCGTCACTGTTTTGGCATAATCTATGGAAAGATTGTGGCTCTCCTCGCAATGCTGTTATTGCTGACGTCATGCGTAGATCACGCTCTCAATATCACAGAGCAGTTCGTTTTGTTAAACGTAATCAAAATAATGTTAAAAAAGAAAGTATGGCGACAGCGTTACTTGGAAATAAAAGTAGGGACTTCTGGAAAGAAGTAGGTAAAGTTACAAAGAACAATAATATGCTACCCAACATGGTTGATGAAGTGACAGGAGACGAAAATATTTCTAAACACTTTGCTACTAAGTATGAGGACTTATATAATTCAGTATCCTATAATGATGCAGACATGACGTCATTGCTACAAAACATACATAGTAAAGTAGATGCACATTGTAACGAAGGTGAAAATACTATTACGGTGCATGATGTTTTGAATGGCATTAATCATGTTAAGATTAACAAATGTGATGGATACGGCGTTATATATACCGACCACTTTATTCATGCACCTACCAAATTACATGTTTTTCTTTCTTTGCTATTCACAGCAATGGTATATCACGGATATACCCCGGATGGTTTTAATATATCAACAATTAAACCTCTGGTAAAAAACAAGAGGAAATCAGCAAATAATTCTGACAACTATCGAGCCATTGCTCTTAGTAGCCCTCTGTCGAAAATATTTGATTGGGTTATAATGATAAAAAGTTCTGATGCTCCTAAAACAAGTGATCTACAGTTTGGTTTCAAACCTCAAAGCTCTACAGCTAAATGTACATTTGCGTTAATGGAGACTGTGAACTATTTCCAGCAGAATAAATCGGATGTTTACGTGTTATTACTAGATGCGACTAAAGCATTCGATAAAGTAAATTATGTTAAACTTTTTAACTTACTGATGGATAGAGGAATGAATCCCCTTTTAATCAGATGTTTACTTTATATGTACACTAATCAACATTTAAATGTATCATGGAACAATTCCATGGCATTGCATTTCTCCACTGCCAATGGTGTGAAGCAGGGTGGGGTGTTGTCCCCCATTTTATTTTCTATCTACATTGATGAAATGTTAACAAGACTCTGCATGTCTGGTTTCGGCTGTATGATTGGTCATTAGTACTATGGTGCTGTTGGCTATGCTGATGATATATCTTTGGTAGCTCCATCGATATATGCATTGAACAAAATGTGTGATATATGTCTACAATTTGCATATGAATATGATTTACAATTCAACCCGGCAAAATGTCAACTTATTAAATATGGCAGTGGTACCGACTGCCCATTTTACTTTGATGGTTTAAAAGTGAAACATAGCAAAAAAGGGTTGCATTTAGGCCACGTTATTGGTCCTGACGCTCACCAGGCTATGGTAAAAGATATGTGTCATGATTTTATATGGCGTGTAAATGCATTATCTGCTAATTTTGGGTTTTGTAATATAAACATAAAACGTCAATTATATATGTCGTATTGTACATCTTTCTATGGTGTATGTCTGTGGAACTTGCAAAACAAACATCTTGATATGTTTTATACTACGTGGCGCAAAGGTATCAGAAAACTGTTTAATCTACCAGTTTGCACGCATTGTAATATGGTGCCACTTTTAGCAGACTGTTTACCGATTCAAATTCAAATTATGAATCGAATGGTAAGATTTATGCAGAGTTGCTTGAAATGCAGTAACTCCAGTTTGAAGATGCTCTCTCATCTAGCCTTTCAAGGTAGTGGGTCATATATGTCTACAAGTTTTAACTATATCATGTCCAAATTCAAACTTGATGCCATGACATTCTTTCGAATGAAGTCTAATCAGTTTTATGGTATGATTCAAGACCACTACCAGGAGGGGCTGGATGATGAACTAGTATGTAGGGTCTCATTTGCAAAAGATGTATTACATAATATAAATAATGTGGGTAGCTCTTCCTTTTTAGCCACTGACGAGCTGCGCTCATTGCTTACTGTTTTATGTACACAGTAACTTATATACATTGATTTAGTTGAATTGTACAATTTTAGTACGAATAAATGTATTATTATAATATATGTTACTGTGCTTGTTTTGGGTTTTGTAACGTGGCTGTTTTTAAATATAAAATATGCTTCCCAAAGCCTATTTATTATCATGAACTTAATTACCTTTATTGTTTAACTAGTATATAAAGCTGCATTAGACTTCATTTAGAATATTGAATAATTGGCACGTACGGAGACCACGACGTTAGAACATAATTTATACAATAGTAGTAGATATATACGTTACAAGAACTAAAAAAAGTAAAGGTAAGTTCTTGTATAGCGTAGCCTCGATTACCCAGGTGCCATGAGGTACGTGGCAGTAGTGGCCCCTCACTACGGCCTGGATTATTAAGGTCCTGCCAATGTTACCGGTACGGGGCTTTACCAAAAATTTGGGTAGAGATGATGATTGGCCCAAGGTTCGACACCGCTGCACAGGATTCGAACACGGGTTCTCCCAGTCAAGAGTTCGAAGCTCGATCTTACCGCTGCGCTACTGCGCTCCACAAGCCTCACCATACCACCAATTGCACCCCGCTTGATACATCCAACAGCTCCGGGAATCACCGAAAGCCTCCAAATGTATACATCCCTTTTGAAAACTCCAATTTCAAGACTATATGTGTCCATGCCCACCAGAGATCGACCATTCAAGATCTTCAAACTCCCACATTGCTCTCATATCATAAATACACCTTATAATAATTATAATTACTAATTAACATTCAAAAATGGCAGGCGAGCGATCAGCCCAAGGTTCCGATGTTTATGTGAATAAGTTAGTAGTGAACATATTGATAAAAAGGACTTTTTGCAGTTAAAAACAAAAATATATAGATCAATCGCGGTTTATACCATGCAAATACCGTTATAGTGAAGGAACATACAATGTACTGTGTAGTTGTGTATAAGTATTCATTATCACAGAGGCCATTATTATAGGTCGATATTGATTATACATGTACCTAAATGTAGCATGATTACATTTAAAAATAAAATAGAGAAGTACCCCAGAAAAAAACATTCACATACATGGTCTATACCTACACAAGTAGGACTCTCTCGCTAACACAACCCACTAAAACGTAACTGCGACGTAGGATAGACTGGGGAGCCCGGCCCCTGGGCTACAATTAGACGGTTCTCCATCGCGTACGCAAAATAAAAACTCTGAGTGTCAAGTGATACTTATTATATCGGATAACCATCTAGAAAGCTATGCAAAAATAAGTTAACGATAATTTAAATTTAACAACTTGAAAATACATTATATCTTCAAACAATGATTCGTTCGTAGAAGAAAAAGCGCAAAGGGAATGCCATTGTCCCAGGTGTCGTGGGATGTCGATCTTGCCTCGTCGCATGAGGTCAGCGTCCACAGCGGCAGGTGGCCGTGGTTAACCCCTTGATCACTTCCCGCGATGCGGCAAGTTTTTCTACATACCTTACCTACCCACCTTCTTCGGGCATACATTGGCCTGAACGCACTAACGACGGTGCGATGAGGGCAAATGCCCCCAGCGGCACGTTTTTGGGGACGGCACTTTGGGAAGATTGTTTTTCTTAGACACAATTCATACATTTTTATACGTTGTGGTCCACATGTATTCTGAACACATCGCTGTTATAATAAATGACTATTGAAGTAATCATGCTTGAACAAATAAACTGACATTAGCCAATACTGGTGTAGCTAGGTGTAACGCACAGGCGCCCGAACTGGTTTGCAATACGTATAGGCCTATTGGCGGCCGAACTGGTCTACAATACGTATAGGCCTATTGGCGGCCGAACTGGTCTACAATACGTATAGGCCTATTGGCGGCCGAACTGGCCGGTCTACAATACGTATAGGCCTATTGGCGGCCGAACTGGTATACGCACTGTTGCTGCTGTGAACTGTAAACCTGATAAACAGTCCAAAACATGCACATAATATTGATTTTTTTTACATGTGAATCTCTTTCTGAAGCCAAATAGAACAACTAAAGGATCTCGCTCGCAGAGCCTCTGTATGGTATAAAACATAAGGGGTGGTGTTAGTGGGATTATTTTGACATAAAACAATTGTCATGTTCCATGAGTGTACTTAATGATTTGAACTTTTGAAAACCTTCGGTCACAAACACAAACTATAAGGCTAATGTCTGATGGCATTACGTGTGCTCTACTTTCAAGTCTGTATAATATACTATTGACATGCATTAATAAATTCTTACCAAAATATGTAACGTACCATTTCTAACACTGTCATATACCAAACCTAGATATATTATAGCCCTGTAATTAGTAGACACATAACCGATTATGTTTGACGAAGGCAGTTATGAAAAGTAACGGGGCATAGTGTTAGTATTTTGGTTGTGTATGCAACATATTACATTCTTTGTCAGACAATTTGCAATTGTTTTATTTGGAAATGAACTGGGATTGTTGCGAGATAAAACATAATTGTTATGCAACATATGTGTTGATGCCAACATTAGCTATGACTGTAGCTCTATAATTAGTAGATATAATACATGTACTTGCTTTTGCTGTCCAGTCCTCTTTTTTTGGCCCAGTATTGTGCTTCATCTGTATATATTTACTCAGACACATATATAATGTAAAATCAATACTAATTAACGAGTAAGGAGCTGTTAGGTTTCCAATTTAAGTTAGTATATCTAGAGTTAAACCTAAGAAGTTAATTTCTTCCACTCTCTCAATATAAAAATTTAAAATTTTGAGAAATAGGCTCTGTGTAGGTTTGTTTGGTAGTTGGAAGGTCTTATATTTAGATTTTACTTTTATTTAGTGACAACTTATTAATATTCTGAGTTCTTCATTTAGTACAATTATTTTGAGTTCATTTATTAGATCCCTTAACAAAAAAACTATAGATTTTCTATAGAAAACTACAGGATTTTGGCGCATAATTTTCTATAGAAAACCCATAGGAAATTTTCTATAGAAAACTACATGATTTTTGCGGTTTTCTATAGAAAACTATAGGAAATTTTCTATAGAAAACTACAGGATTTTTGCGGTTTTCTACAGAAAACTACAGGACATTATCTATATATTTTTTTATAGAATATTATAGAAATTTCCTATAGAAAAATTATAGGAAATTTTCTATAGAAAACTACAGATTTTTGCGCAGTTTTCTATAGAAAACTATAGGAAATTTTCTATAGAAAACTACAGGATTTTGGCGCAGTTTCCTATAGAAAACTATAAGAAATTACCTATAGAAAAATTATAGGAAATTTTCTATAGAAAACTACAGATTTTTGCGCAGTTTTCTATAGAAAACTATAGGAAATTTTCTATAGAAAACTACAGGATTTTTGCGGTTTTCTATAGAAAACTACAGGAAATTTTCTATAGAAAACTAGTTTTTTTGCGGTTTTCTATAGAAAATTATAGGACATTTTCTATAGAAAACTACAGGATTTTTGCGGTTTTCTACAGAAAACTACAGGACATTATCTATATATTTTTTTAAAGAATATTCTATAGGAAATTTTCTATAGAAAACTATAGGAAATAGAGGTGCACGTTAATCTTCAAATATTTGTATTATATTATATATTCAAATACATTAATCATACAGGCAATCTACAGTAATATCCAAGCATATTGAATGACCAAATAAAACAAATACAAAATAAAGTCTATTGAGCATACATGTACATAAATGCAAGCAATGCTAATAATGACACAAATCATTTCTCAAATCCTTATGTATACATTATAATACATTATGAACAATTAAGTATATAATAAATACAAAAAATTGACTATTGAGCATACATGTCAAGAAATTAATCCTTAAATACTCGTAAACAGTAATGAGCCATTATCTGAAACAAATAGGTCGAATATGTGGGCCGAGATCGACGTGGGCCGAGGTCAACATGGGCCGAGATCGACGAGGGCCGAGATCGACGTGAGTCTGACTGACAGCGCAAGGGTGTGTCTTCAAGGAGGGGTGTGTCTAAAAGCCCGACCACTCGTGAACATGACGTCAACCACAAAATGTGTACCTATATTTAGCACTCGCATGGCGCTGCGGCGCTGTGCAGCGCCACGGCAGGAAATAGTTTCTAAATGGGCATACAGGGGTCAGCACACTGTTGGACTTCCTGCTTGATTACAGACGAAACAAAGTGCAGTATATTTTTGAGAAATGACTTTTTATAATATTCACTTGCTCTGACATAAGTGCACTTGAGTAGTCAGATTTCTAGATGTGATTGTTGAAGCTGTTGACAGTAAAATGGTGTCTTTTTAGCTGATTTTACTAAGCGGAAGGGTATCTGGCAGCAATTTGGCTAGTTGACACTTTAGCTGGATTACTGCCTGCATCCAGTTGTAAATATTGACGGGTGTCATACATACAGGCATTTTGCAAGAGCTAGAGATATGAGATTTTGACTAAACTCGACCAGCATGTCAATGAGATGATAATAACAGCAGGTGAGAAGTTTAAGAAACTTTATAGGTCACGTTTTCTTATAATCACACAAAACATTAACATGGTCGCCAATGGGAAACCTGACAGTGTGCTGACCCCAATTAAAGTCCCTAGCAAGGGAAACACGCTATAGTCATTGCACAATCACGGAGGACGCATTTTACTTCAAATATCTTGAAACAATTACTGAAAATACGTGTATGGCAAAACTGCAGTTGAATGGAACAAACCGTTTTTGGATATTACAGACTTCTCACCAGTCTGCAAGTCCAAATCACAGCGACGGAACACATGTCTTATAAGGGGGGTGGGGTGCGTATGCCAGTAGTTAAGCCTCAATTTGAGAATACGTATGAAAATGAACCAATAACATTGCAGCAGGGTGATTCATCAATCGTTTTTTGTTTACTTCAGCTGACTAAACACACGTGAAGATGTTGTAATTGACCCTAATGAAGTCTGAGGACAGTGATTAGCTGGAGTCAGCCATAGCCGGAGCCTGTTATCAGATCTGTCTACTGACTGGACCTTCTGGCCAATCTAGCAAGTGGCACTGTTTTCTGAATGTCTGCTAATTAGGCTGTGTAATATTATGTAATTGAAATGCTTAAGACGTCAGGCCTTTGAGGAATTCACACCCTAAGGTGACTTTTTGTTGATGTTTACCTTTGTAAATAGGGCACAAGGTCAAAAAATAAATACAAATTTGAATGTAACGTAACAACTGGCTGTATTGAATTTTCTTATAAAACACATATTTGACTTTCTGGAAAACTTTATTAGGAGTTCATAGTGCCACCTGAGAACATTGTGCTGGATTACAAATTGTCCAACGGCGAAGTGCTGATTTTTATGGTGCCTTGCCAAGTTTGGTGGCACCTTTGAAATGTGCATAAAACACAAACACCTGGAGGGATTACAAAAAATAAAATTGCACAGTGCTTGTAACATTGGTGCCTATAAAGTGTGTTGTTTTCAACATTTTCTCAAAAATTGCCATACCTATTTGGGGTCAGCACACTGTTGGACTTCCTGCTTGATTACAGACGAAACAAAGTGCAGTATATTTTTGAGAAATGACTTTTTATAATATTCACTTGCTCTGACATAAGTGCACTTGAGTAGTCAGATTTCTAGATGTGATTGTTGAAGCTGTTGACAGTAAAATGGTGTCTTTTTAGCTGATTTTACTAAGCGGAAGGGTATCTGGCAGCAATTTGGCTAGTTGACACTTTAGCTGGATTACTGCCTGCATCCAGTTGTAAATATTGACGGGTGTCATACATACAGGCATTTTGCAAGAGCTAGAGATATGAGATTTTGACTAAACTCGACCAGCATGTCAATGAGATGATAATAACAGCAGGTGAGAAGTTTAAGAAACTTTATAGGTCACGTTTTCTTATAATCACACAAAACATTAACATGGTCGCCAATGGGAAACCTGACAGTGTGCTGACCCCAATTAAAGTCCCTAGCAAGGGAAACACGCTATAGTCATTGCACAATCACGGAGGACGCATTTTACTTCAAATATCTTGAAACAATTACTGAAAATACGTGTATGGCAAAACTGCAGTTGAATGGAACAAACCGTTTTTGGATATTACAGACTTCTCACCAGTCTGCAAGTCCAAATCACAGCGACGGAACACATGTCTTATAAGGGGGGTGGGGTGCGTATGCCAGTAGTTAAGCCTCAATTTGAGAATACGTATGAAAATGAACCAATAACATTGCAGCAGGGTGATTCATCAATCGTTTTTTGTTTACTTCAGCTGACTAAACACACGTGAAGATGTTGTAATTGACCCTAATGAAGTCTGAGGACAGTGATTAGCTGGAGTCAGCCATAGCCGGAGCCTGTTATCAGATCTGTCTACTGACTGGACCTTCTGGCCAATCTAGCAAGTGGCACTGTTTTCTGAATGTCTGCTAATTAGGCTGTGTAATATTATGTAATTGAAATGCTTAAGACGTCAGGCCTTTGAGGAATTCACACCCTAAGGTGACTTTTTGTTGATGTTTACCTTTGTAAATAGGGCACAAGGTCAAAAAATAAATACAAATTTGAATGTAACGTAACAACTGGCTGTATTGAATTTTCTTATAAAACACATATTTGACTTTCTGGAAAACTTTATTAGGAGTTCATAGTGCCACCTGAGAACATTGTGCTGGATTACAAATTGTCCAACGGCGAAGTGCTGATTTTTATGGTGCCTTGCCAAGTTTGGTGGCACCTTTGAAATGTGCATAAAACACAAACACCTGGAGGGATTACAAAAAATAAAATTGCACAGTGCTTGTAACATTGGTGCCTATAAAGTGTGTTGTTTTCAACATTTTCTCAAAAATTGCCATACCTATTTGGGGTCAGCACACTGTTGGACTTCCTGCTTGATTACAGACGAAACAAAGTGCAGTATATTTTTGAGAAATGACTTTTTATAATATTCACTTGCTCTGACATAAGTGCACTTGAGTAGTCAGATTTCTAGATGTGATTGTTGAAGCTGTTGACAGTAAAATGGTGTCTTTTTAGCTGATTTTACTAAGCGGAAGGGTATCTGGCAGCAATTTGGCTAGTTGACACTTTAGCTGGATTACTGCCTGCATCCAGTTGTAAATATTGACGGGTGTCATACATACAGGCATTTTGCAAGAGCTAGAGATATGAGATTTTGACTAAACTCGACCAGCATGTCAATGAGATGATAATAACAGCAGGTGAGAAGTTTAAGAAACTTTATAGGTCACGTTTTCTTATAATCACACAAAACATTAACATGGTCGCCAATGGGAAACCTGACAGTGTGCTGACCCCAATTAAAGTCCCTAGCAAGGGAAACACGCTATAGTCATTGCACAATCACGGAGGACGCATTTTACTTCAAATATCTTGAAACAATTACTGAAAATACGTGTATGGCAAAACTGCAGTTGAATGGAACAAACCGTTTTTGGATATTACAGACTTCTCACCAGTCTGCAAGTCCAAATCACAGCGACGGAACACATGTCTTATAAGGGGGGTGGGGTGCGTATGCCAGTAGTTAAGCCTCAATTTGAGAATACGTATGAAAATGAACCAATAACATTGCAGCAGGGTGATTCATCAATCGTTTTTTGTTTACTTCAGCTGACTAAACACACGTGAAGATGTTGTAATTGACCCTAATGAAGTCTGAGGACAGTGATTAGCTGGAGTCAGCCATAGCCGGAGCCTGTTATCAGATCTGTCTACTGACTGGACCTTCTGGCCAATCTAGCAAGTGGCACTGTTTTCTGAATGTCTGCTAATTAGGCTGTGTAATATTATGTAATTGAAATGCTTAAGACGTCAGGCCTTTGAGGAATTCACACCCTAAGGTGACTTTTTGTTGATGTTTACCTTTGTAAATAGGGCACAAGGTCAAAAAATAAATACAAATTTGAATGTAACGTAACAACTGGCTGTATTGAATTTTCTTATAAAACACATATTTGACTTTCTGGAAAACTTTATTAGGAGTTCATAGTGCCACCTGAGAACATTGTGCTGGATTACAAATTGTCCAACGGCGAAGTGCTGATTTTTATGGTGCCTTGCCAAGTTTGGTGGCACCTTTGAAATGTGCATAAAACACAAACACCTGGAGGGATTACAAAAAATAAAATTGCACAGTGCTTGTAACATTGGTGCCTATAAAGTGTGTTGTTTTCAACATTTTCTCAAAAATTGCCATACCTATTTGGGGTCAGCACACTGTTGGACTTCCTGCTTGATTACAGACGAAACAAAGTGCAGTATATTTTTGAGAAATGACTTTTTATAATATTCACTTGCTCTGACATAAGTGCACTTGAGTAGTCAGATTTCTAGATGTGATTGTTGAAGCTGTTGACAGTAAAATGGTGTCTTTTTAGCTGATTTTACTAAGCGGAAGGGTATCTGGCAGCAATTTGGCTAGTTGACACTTTAGCTGGATTACTGCCTGCATCCAGTTGTAAATATTGACGGGTGTCATACATACAGGCATTTTGCAAGAGCTAGAGATATGAGATTTTGACTAAACTCGACCAGCATGTCAATGAGATGATAATAACAGCAGGTGAGAAGTTTAAGAAACTTTATAGGTCACGTTTTCTTATAATCACACAAAACATTAACATGGTCGCCAATGGGAAACCTGACAGTGTGCTGACCCCAATTAAAGTCCCTAGCAAGGGAAACACGCTATAGTCATTGCACAATCACGGAGGACGCATTTTACTTCAAATATCTTGAAACAATTACTGAAAATACGTGTATGGCAAAACTGCAGTTGAATGGAACAAACCGTTTTTGGATATTACAGACTTCTCACCAGTCTGCAAGTCCAAATCACAGCGACGGAACACATGTCTTATAAGGGGGGTGGGGTGCGTATGCCAGTAGTTAAGCCTCAATTTGAGAATACGTATGAAAATGAACCAATAACATTGCAGCAGGGTGATTCATCAATCGTTTTTTGTTTACTTCAGCTGACTAAACACACGTGAAGATGTTGTAATTGACCCTAATGAAGTCTGAGGACAGTGATTAGCTGGAGTCAGCCATAGCCGGAGCCTGTTATCAGATCTGTCTACTGACTGGACCTTCTGGCCAATCTAGCAAGTGGCACTGTTTTCTGAATGTCTGCTAATTAGGCTGTGTAATATTATGTAATTGAAATGCTTAAGACGTCAGGCCTTTGAGGAATTCACACCCTAAGGTGACTTTTTGTTGATGTTTACCTTTGTAAATAGGGCACAAGGTCAAAAAATAAATACAAATTTGAATGTAACGTAACAACTGGCTGTATTGAATTTTCTTATAAAACACATATTTGACTTTCTGGAAAACTTTATTAGGAGTTCATAGTGCCACCTGAGAACATTGTGCTGGATTACAAATTGTCCAACGGCGAAGTGCTGATTTTTATGGTGCCTTGCCAAGTTTGGTGGCACCTTTGAAATGTGCATAAAACACAAACACCTGGAGGGATTACAAAAAATAAAATTGCACAGTGCTTGTAACATTGGTGCCTATAAAGTGTGTTGTTTTCAACATTTTCTCAAAAATTGCCATACCTATTTGGGGTCAGCACACTGTTGGACTTCCTGCTTGATTACAGACGAAACAAAGTGCAGTATATTTTTGAGAAATGACTTTTTATAATATTCACTTGCTCTGACATAAGTGCACTTGAGTAGTCAGATTTCTAGATGTGATTGTTGAAGCTGTTGACAGTAAAATGGTGTCTTTTTAGCTGATTTTACTAAGCGGAAGGGTATCTGGCAGCAATTTGGCTAGTTGACACTTTAGCTGGATTACTGCCTGCATCCAGTTGTAAATATTGACGGGTGTCATACATACAGGCATTTTGCAAGAGCTAGAGATATGAGATTTTGACTAAACTCGACCAGCATGTCAATGAGATGATAATAACAGCAGGTGAGAAGTTTAAGAAACTTTATAGGTCACGTTTTCTTATAATCACACAAAACATTAACATGGTCGCCAATGGGAAACCTGACAGTGTGCTGACCCCAATTAAAGTCCCTAGCAAGGGAAACACGCTATAGTCATTGCACAATCACGGAGGACGCATTTTACTTCAAATATCTTGAAACAATTACTGAAAATACGTGTATGGCAAAACTGCAGTTGAATGGAACAAACCGTTTTTGGATATTACAGACTTCTCACCAGTCTGCAAGTCCAAATCACAGCGACGGAACACATGTCTTATAAGGGGGGTGGGGTGCGTATGCCAGTAGTTAAGCCTCAATTTGAGAATACGTATGAAAATGAACCAATAACATTGCAGCAGGGTGATTCATCAATCGTTTTTTGTTTACTTCAGCTGACTAAACACACGTGAAGATGTTGTAATTGACCCTAATGAAGTCTGAGGACAGTGATTAGCTGGAGTCAGCCATAGCCGGAGCCTGTTATCAGATCTGTCTACTGACTGGACCTTCTGGCCAATCTAGCAAGTGGCACTGTTTTCTGAATGTCTGCTAATTAGGCTGTGTAATATTATGTAATTGAAATGCTTAAGACGTCAGGCCTTTGAGGAATTCACACCCTAAGGTGACTTTTTGTTGATGTTTACCTTTGTAAATAGGGCACAAGGTCAAAAAATAAATACAAATTTGAATGTAACGTAACAACTGGCTGTATTGAATTTTCTTATAAAACACATATTTGACTTTCTGGAAAACTTTATTAGGAGTTCATAGTGCCACCTGAGAACATTGTGCTGGATTACAAATTGTCCAACGGCGAAGTGCTGATTTTTATGGTGCCTTGCCAAGTTTGGTGGCACCTTTGAAATGTGCATAAAACACAAACACCTGGAGGGATTACAAAAAATAAAATTGCACAGTGCTTGTAACATTGGTGCCTATAAAGTGTGTTGTTTTCAACATTTTCTCAAAAATTGCCATACCTATTTGGGGTCAGCACACTGTTGGACTTCCTGCTTGATTACAGACGAAACAAAGTGCAGTATATTTTTGAGAAATGACTTTTTATAATATTCACTTGCTCTGACATAAGTGCACTTGAGTAGTCAGATTTCTAGATGTGATTGTTGAAGCTGTTGACAGTAAAATGGTGTCTTTTTAGCTGATTTTACTAAGCGGAAGGGTATCTGGCAGCAATTTGGCTAGTTGACACTTTAGCTGGATTACTGCCTGCATCCAGTTGTAAATATTGACGGGTGTCATACATACAGGCATTTTGCAAGAGCTAGAGATATGAGATTTTGACTAAACTCGACCAGCATGTCAATGAGATGATAATAACAGCAGGTGAGAAGTTTAAGAAACTTTATAGGTCACGTTTTCTTATAATCACACAAAACATTAACATGGTCGCCAATGGGAAACCTGACAGTGTGCTGACCCCAATTAAAGTCCCTAGCAAGGGAAACACGCTATAGTCATTGCACAATCACGGAGGACGCATTTTACTTCAAATATCTTGAAACAATTACTGAAAATACGTGTATGGCAAAACTGCAGTTGAATGGAACAAACCGTTTTTGGATATTACAGACTTCTCACCAGTCTGCAAGTCCAAATCACAGCGACGGAACACATGTCTTATAAGGGGGGTGGGGTGCGTATGCCAGTAGTTAAGCCTCAATTTGAGAATACGTATGAAAATGAACCAATAACATTGCAGCAGGGTGATTCATCAATCGTTTTTTGTTTACTTCAGCTGACTAAACACACGTGAAGATGTTGTAATTGACCCTAATGAAGTCTGAGGACAGTGATTAGCTGGAGTCAGCCATAGCCGGAGCCTGTTATCAGATCTGTCTACTGACTGGACCTTCTGGCCAATCTAGCAAGTGGCACTGTTTTCTGAATGTCTGCTAATTAGGCTGTGTAATATTATGTAATTGAAATGCTTAAGACGTCAGGCCTTTGAGGAATTCACACCCTAAGGTGACTTTTTGTTGATGTTTACCTTTGTAAATAGGGCACAAGGTCAAAAAATAAATACAAATTTGAATGTAACGTAACAACTGGCTGTATTGAATTTTCTTATAAAACACATATTTGACTTTCTGGAAAACTTTATTAGGAGTTCATAGTGCCACCTGAGAACATTGTGCTGGATTACAAATTGTCCAACGGCGAAGTGCTGATTTTTATGGTGCCTTGCCAAGTTTGGTGGCACCTTTGAAATGTGCATAAAACACAAACACCTGGAGGGATTACAAAAAATAAAATTGCACAGTGCTTGTAACATTGGTGCCTATAAAGTGTGTTGTTTTCAACATTTTCTCAAAAATTGCCATACCTATTTGGGGTCAGCACACTGTTGGACTTCCTGCTTGATTACAGACGAAACAAAGTGCAGTATATTTTTGAGAAATGACTTTTTATAATATTCACTTGCTCTGACATAAGTGCACTTGAGTAGTCAGATTTCTAGATGTGATTGTTGAAGCTGTTGACAGTAAAATGGTGTCTTTTTAGCTGATTTTACTAAGCGGAAGGGTATCTGGCAGCAATTTGGCTAGTTGACACTTTAGCTGGATTACTGCCTGCATCCAGTTGTAAATATTGACGGGTGTCATACATACAGGCATTTTGCAAGAGCTAGAGATATGAGATTTTGACTAAACTCGACCAGCATGTCAATGAGATGATAATAACAGCAGGTGAGAAGTTTAAGAAACTTTATAGGTCACGTTTTCTTATAATCACACAAAACATTAACATGGTCGCCAATGGGAAACCTGACAGTGTGCTGACCCCAATTAAAGTCCCTAGCAAGGGAAACACGCTATAGTCATTGCACAATCACGGAGGACGCATTTTACTTCAAATATCTTGAAACAATTACTGAAAATACGTGTATGGCAAAACTGCAGTTGAATGGAACAAACCGTTTTTGGATATTACAGACTTCTCACCAGTCTGCAAGTCCAAATCACAGCGACGGAACACATGTCTTATAAGGGGGGTGGGGTGCGTATGCCAGTAGTTAAGCCTCAATTTGAGAATACGTATGAAAATGAACCAATAACATTGCAGCAGGGTGATTCATCAATCGTTTTTTGTTTACTTCAGCTGACTAAACACACGTGAAGATGTTGTAATTGACCCTAATGAAGTCTGAGGACAGTGATTAGCTGGAGTCAGCCATAGCCGGAGCCTGTTATCAGATCTGTCTACTGACTGGACCTTCTGGCCAATCTAGCAAGTGGCACTGTTTTCTGAATGTCTGCTAATTAGGCTGTGTAATATTATGTAATTGAAATGCTTAAGACGTCAGGCCTTTGAGGAATTCACACCCTAAGGTGACTTTTTGTTGATGTTTACCTTTGTAAATAGGGCACAAGGTCAAAAAATAAATACAAATTTGAATGTAACGTAACAACTGGCTGTATTGAATTTTCTTATAAAACACATATTTGACTTTCTGGAAAACTTTATTAGGAGTTCATAGTGCCACCTGAGAACATTGTGCTGGATTACAAATTGTCCAACGGCGAAGTGCTGATTTTTATGGTGCCTTGCCAAGTTTGGTGGCACCTTTGAAATGTGCATAAAACACAAACACCTGGAGGGATTACAAAAAATAAAATTGCACAGTGCTTGTAACATTGGTGCCTATAAAGTGTGTTGTTTTCAACATTTTCTCAAAAATTGCCATACCTATTTGGGGTCAGCACACTGTTGGACTTCCTGCTTGATTACAGACGAAACAAAGTGCAGTATATTTTTGAGAAATGACTTTTTATAATATTCACTTGCTCTGACATAAGTGCACTTGAGTAGTCAGATTTCTAGATGTGATTGTTGAAGCTGTTGACAGTAAAATGGTGTCTTTTTAGCTGATTTTACTAAGCGGAAGGGTATCTGGCAGCAATTTGGCTAGTTGACACTTTAGCTGGATTACTGCCTGCATCCAGTTGTAAATATTGACGGGTGTCATACATACAGGCATTTTGCAAGAGCTAGAGATATGAGATTTTGACTAAACTCGACCAGCATGTCAATGAGATGATAATAACAGCAGGTGAGAAGTTTAAGAAACTTTATAGGTCACGTTTTCTTATAATCACACAAAACATTAACATGGTCGCCAATGGGAAACCTGACAGTGTGCTGACCCCAATTAAAGTCCCTAGCAAGGGAAACACGCTATAGTCATTGCACAATCACGGAGGACGCATTTTACTTCAAATATCTTGAAACAATTACTGAAAATACGTGTATGGCAAAACTGCAGTTGAATGGAACAAACCGTTTTTGGATATTACAGACTTCTCACCAGTCTGCAAGTCCAAATCACAGCGACGGAACACATGTCTTATAAGGGGGGTGGGGTGCGTATGCCAGTAGTTAAGCCTCAATTTGAGAATACGTATGAAAATGAACCAATAACATTGCAGCAGGGTGATTCATCAATCGTTTTTTGTTTACTTCAGCTGACTAAACACACGTGAAGATGTTGTAATTGACCCTAATGAAGTCTGAGGACAGTGATTAGCTGGAGTCAGCCATAGCCGGAGCCTGTTATCAGATCTGTCTACTGACTGGACCTTCTGGCCAATCTAGCAAGTGGCACTGTTTTCTGAATGTCTGCTAATTAGGCTGTGTAATATTATGTAATTGAAATGCTTAAGACGTCAGGCCTTTGAGGAATTCACACCCTAAGGTGACTTTTTGTTGATGTTTACCTTTGTAAATAGGGCACAAGGTCAAAAAATAAATACAAATTTGAATGTAACGTAACAACTGGCTGTATTGAATTTTCTTATAAAACACATATTTGACTTTCTGGAAAACTTTATTAGGAGTTCATAGTGCCACCTGAGAACATTGTGCTGGATTACAAATTGTCCAACGGCGAAGTGCTGATTTTTATGGTGCCTTGCCAAGTTTGGTGGCACCTTTGAAATGTGCATAAAACACAAACACCTGGAGGGATTACAAAAAATAAAATTGCACAGTGCTTGTAACATTGGTGCCTATAAAGTGTGTTGTTTTCAACATTTTCTCAAAAATTGCCATACCTATTTGGGGTCAGCACACTGTTGGACTTCCTGCTTGATTACAGACGAAACAAAGTGCAGTATATTTTTGAGAAATGACTTTTTATAATATTCACTTGCTCTGACATAAGTGCACTTGAGTAGTCAGATTTCTAGATGTGATTGTTGAAGCTGTTGACAGTAAAATGGTGTCTTTTTAGCTGATTTTACTAAGCGGAAGGGTATCTGGCAGCAATTTGGCTAGTTGACACTTTAGCTGGATTACTGCCTGCATCCAGTTGTAAATATTGACGGGTGTCATACATACAGGCATTTTGCAAGAGCTAGAGATATGAGATTTTGACTAAACTCGACCAGCATGTCAATGAGATGATAATAACAGCAGGTGAGAAGTTTAAGAAACTTTATAGGTCACGTTTTCTTATAATCACACAAAACATTAACATGGTCGCCAATGGGAAACCTGACAGTGTGCTGACCCCAATTAAAGTCCCTAGCAAGGGAAACACGCTATAGTCATTGCACAATCACGGAGGACGCATTTTACTTCAAATATCTTGAAACAATTACTGAAAATACGTGTATGGCAAAACTGCAGTTGAATGGAACAAACCGTTTTTGGATATTACAGACTTCTCACCAGTCTGCAAGTCCAAATCACAGCGACGGAACACATGTCTTATAAGGGGGGTGGGGTGCGTATGCCAGTAGTTAAGCCTCAATTTGAGAATACGTATGAAAATGAACCAATAACATTGCAGCAGGGTGATTCATCAATCGTTTTTTGTTTACTTCAGCTGACTAAACACACGTGAAGATGTTGTAATTGACCCTAATGAAGTCTGAGGACAGTGATTAGCTGGAGTCAGCCATAGCCGGAGCCTGTTATCAGATCTGTCTACTGACTGGACCTTCTGGCCAATCTAGCAAGTGGCACTGTTTTCTGAATGTCTGCTAATTAGGCTGTGTAATATTATGTAATTGAAATGCTTAAGACGTCAGGCCTTTGAGGAATTCACACCCTAAGGTGACTTTTTGTTGATGTTTACCTTTGTAAATAGGGCACAAGGTCAAAAAATAAATACAAATTTGAATGTAACGTAACAACTGGCTGTATTGAATTTTCTTATAAAACACATATTTGACTTTCTGGAAAACTTTATTAGGAGTTCATAGTGCCACCTGAGAACATTGTGCTGGATTACAAATTGTCCAACGGCGAAGTGCTGATTTTTATGGTGCCTTGCCAAGTTTGGTGGCACCTTTGAAATGTGCATAAAACACAAACACCTGGAGGGATTACAAAAAATAAAATTGCACAGTGCTTGTAACATTGGTGCCTATAAAGTGTGTTGTTTTCAACATTTTCTCAAAAATTGCCATACCTATTTGGGGTCAGCACACTGTTGGACTTCCTGCTTGATTACAGACGAAACAAAGTGCAGTATATTTTTGAGAAATGACTTTTTATAATATTCACTTGCTCTGACATAAGTGCACTTGAGTAGTCAGATTTCTAGATGTGATTGTTGAAGCTGTTGACAGTAAAATGGTGTCTTTTTAGCTGATTTTACTAAGCGGAAGGGTATCTGGCAGCAATTTGGCTAGTTGACACTTTAGCTGGATTACTGCCTGCATCCAGTTGTAAATATTGACGGGTGTCATACATACAGGCATTTTGCAAGAGCTAGAGATATGAGATTTTGACTAAACTCGACCAGCATGTCAATGAGATGATAATAACAGCAGGTGAGAAGTTTAAGAAACTTTATAGGTCACGTTTTCTTATAATCACACAAAACATTAACATGGTCGCCAATGGGAAACCTGACAGTGTGCTGACCCCAATTAAAGTCCCTAGCAAGGGAAACACGCTATAGTCATTGCACAATCACGGAGGACGCATTTTACTTCAAATATCTTGAAAACAATTACTGAAAATACGTGTATGGCAAAACTGCAGTTGAATGGAACAAACCGTTTTTGGATATTACAGACTTCTCACCAGTCTGCAAGTCCAAATCACAGCGACGGAACACATGTCTTATAAGGGGGGTGGGGTGCGTATGCCAGTAGTTAAGCCTCAATTTGAGAATACGTATGAAAATGAACCAATAACATTGCAGCAGGGTGATTCATCAATCGTTTTTTGTTTACTTCAGCTGACTAAACACACGTGAAGATGTTGTAATTGACCCTAATGAAGTCTGAGGACAGTGATTAGCTGGAGTCAGCCATAGCCGGAGCCTGTTATCAGATCTGTCTACTGACTGGACCTTCTGGCCAATCTAGCAAGTGGCACTGTTTTCTGAATGTCTGCTAATTAGGCTGTGTAATATTATGTAATTGAAATGCTTAAGACGTCAGGCCTTTGAGGAATTCACACCCTAAGGTGACTTTTTGTTGATGTTTACCTTTGTAAATAGGGCACAAGGTCAAAAAATAAATACAAATTTGAATGTAACGTAACAACTGGCTGTATTGAATTTTCTTATAAAACACATATTTGACTTTCTGGAAAACTTTATTAGGAGTTCATAGTGCCACCTGAGAACATTGTGCTGGATTACAAATTGTCCAACGGCGAAGTGCTGATTTTTATGGTGCCTTGCCAAGTTTGGTGGCACCTTTGAAATGTGCATAAAACACAAACACCTGGAGGGATTACAAAAAATAAAATTGCACAGTGCTTGTAACATTGGTGCCTATAAAGTGTGTTGTTTTCAACATTTTCTCAAAAATTGCCATACCTATTTGGGGTCAGCACACTGTTGGACTTCCTGCTTGATTACAGACGAAACAAAGTGCAGTATATTTTTGAGAAATGACTTTTTATAATATTCACTTGCTCTGACATAAGTGCACTTGAGTAGTCAGATTTCTAGATGTGATTGTTGAAGCTGTTGACAGTAAAATGGTGTCTTTTTAGCTGATTTTACTAAGCGGAAGGGTATCTGGCAGCAATTTGGCTAGTTGACACTTTAGCTGGATTACTGCCTGCATCCAGTTGTAAATATTGACGGGTGTCATACATACAGGCATTTTGCAAGAGCTAGAGATATGAGATTTTGACTAAACTCGACCAGCATGTCAATGAGATGATAATAACAGCAGGTGAGAAGTTTAAGAAACTTTATAGGTCACGTTTTCTTATAATCACACAAAACATTAACATGGTCGCCAATGGGAAACCTGACAGTGTGCTGACCCCAATTAAAGTCCCTAGCAAGGGAAACACGCTATAGTCATTGCACAATCACGGAGGACGCATTTTACTTCAAATATCTTGAAACAATTACTGAAAATACGTGTATGGCAAAACTGCAGTTGAATGGAACAAACCGTTTTTGGATATTACAGACTTCTCACCAGTCTGCAAGTCCAAATCACAGCGACGGGAACACATGTCTTATAAGGGGGGTGGGGTGCGTATGCCAGTAGTTAAGCCTCAATTTGAGAATACGTATGAAAATGAACCAATAACATTGCAGCAGGGTGATTCATCAATCGTTTTTTGTTTACTTCAGCTGACTAAACACACGTGAAGATGTTGTAATTGACCCTAATGAAGTCTGAGGACAGTGATTAGCTGGAGTCAGCCATAGCCGGAGCCTGTTATCAGATCTGTCTACTGACTGGACCTTCTGGCCAATCTAGCAAGTGGCACTGTTTTCTGAATGTCTGCTAATTAGGCTGTGTAATATTATGTAATTGAAATGCTTAAGACGTCAGGCCTTTGAGGAATTCACACCCTAAGGTGACTTTTTGTTGATGTTTACCTTTGTAAATAGGGCACAAGGTCAAAAAATAAATACAAATTTGAATGTAACGTAACAACTGGCTGTATTGAATTTTCTTATAAAACACATATTTGACTTTCTGGAAAACTTTATTAGGAGTTCATAGTGCCACCTGAGAACATTGTGCTGGATTACAAATTGTCCAACGGCGAAGTGCTGATTTTTATGGTGCCTTGCCAAGTTTGGTGGCACCTTTGAAATGTGCATAAAACACAAACACCTGGAGGGATTACAAAAAATAAAATTGCACAGTGCTTGTAACATTGGTGCCTATAAAGTGTGTTGTTTTCAACATTTTCTCAAAAATTGCCATACCTATTTGGGGTCAGCACACTGTTGGACTTCCTGCTTGATTACAGACGAAACAAAGTGCAGTATATTTTTGAGAAATGACTTTTTATAATATTCACTTGCTCTGACATAAGTGCACTTGAGTAGTCAGATTTCTAGATGTGATTGTTGAAGCTGTTGACAGTAAAATGGTGTCTTTTTAGCTGATTTTACTAAGCGGAAGGGTATCTGGCAGCAATTTGGCTAGTTGACACTTTAGCTGGATTACTGCCTGCATCCAGTTGTAAATATTGACGGGTGTCATACATACAGGCATTTTGCAAGAGCTAGAGATATGAGATTTTGACTAAACTCGACCAGCATGTCAATGAGATGATAATAACAGCAGGTGAGAAGTTTAAGAAACTTTATAGGTCACGTTTTCTTATAATCACACAAAACATTAACATGGTCGCCAATGGGAAACCTGACAGTGTGCTGACCCCAATTAAAGTCCCTAGCAAGGGAAACACGCTATAGTCATTGCACAATCACGGAGGACGCATTTTACTTCAAATATCTTGAAACAATTACTGAAAATACGTGTATGGCAAAACTGCAGTTGAATGGAACAAACCGTTTTTGGATATTACAGACTTCTCACCAGTCTGCAAGTCCAAATCACAGCGACGGAACACATGTCTTATAAGGGGGGTGGGGTGCGTATGCCAGTAGTTAAGCCTCAATTTGAGAATACGTATGAAAATGAACCAATAACATTGCAGCAGGGTGATTCATCAATCGTTTTTTGTTTACTTCAGCTGACTAAACACACGTGAAGATGTTGTAATTGACCCTAATGAAGTCTGAGGACAGTGATTAGCTGGAGTCAGCCATAGCCGGAGCCTGTTATCAGATCTGTCTACTGACTGGACCTTCTGGCCAATCTAGCAAGTGGCACTGTTTTTCTGAATGTCTGCTAATTAGGCTGTGTAATATTATGTAATTGAAATGCTTAAGACGTCAGGCCTTTGAGGAATTCACACCCTAAGGTGACTTTTTGTTGATGTTTACCTTTGTAAATAGGGCACAAGGTCAAAAAATAAATACAAATTTGAATGTAACGTAACAACTGGCTGTATTGAATTTTCTTATAAAACACATATTTGACTTTCTGGAAAACTTTATTAGGAGTTCATAGTGCCACCTGAGAACATTGTGCTGGATTACAAATTGTCCAACGGCGAAGTGCTGATTTTTATGGTGCCTTGCCAAGTTTGGTGGCACCTTTGAAATGTGCATAAAACACAAACACCTGGAGGGATTACAAAAAATAAAATTGCACAGTGCTTGTAACATTGGTGCCTATAAAGTGTGTTGTTTTCAACATTTTCTCAAAATTGCCATACCTATTTGGGGTCAGCACACTGTTGGACTTCCTGCTTGATTACAGACGAAACAAAGTGCAGTATATTTTTGAGAAATGACTTTTTATAATATTCACTTGCTCTGACATAAGTGCACTTGAGTAGTCAGATTTCTAGATGTGATTGTTGAAGCTGTTGACAGTAAAATGGTGTCTTTTTAGCTGATTTTACTAAGCGGAAGGGTATCTGGCAGCAATTTGGCTAGTTGACACTTTAGCTGGATTACTGCCTGCATCCAGTTGTAAATATTGACGGGTGTCATACATACAGGCATTTTGCAAGAGCTAGAGATATGAGATTTTGACTAAACTCGACCAGCATGTCAATGAGATGATAATAACAGCAGGTGAGAAGTTTAAGAAACTTTATAGGTCACGTTTTCTTATAATCACACAAAACATTAACATGGTCGCCAATGGGAAACCTGACAGTGTGCTGACCCCAATTAAAGTCCCTAGCAAGGGAAACACGCTATAGTCATTGCACAATCACGGAGGACGCATTTTACTTCAAATATCTTGAAACAATTACTGAAAATACGTGTATGGCAAAACTGCAGTTGAATGGAACAAACCGTTTTTGGATATTACAGACTTCTCACCAGTCTGCAAGTCCAAATCACAGCGACGGAACACATGTCTTATAAGGGGGGTGGGGTGCGTATGCCAGTAGTTAAGCCTCAATTTGAGAATACGTATGAAAATGAACCAATAACATTGCAGCAGGGTGATTCATCAATCGTTTTTTGTTTACTTCAGCTGACTAAACACACGTGAAGATGTTGTAATTGACCCTAATGAAGTCTGAGGACAGTGATTAGCTGGAGTCAGCCATAGCCGGAGCCTGTTATCAGATCTGTCTACTGACTGGACCTTCTGGCCAATCTAGCAAGTGGCACTGTTTTCTGAATGTCTGCTAATTAGGCTGTGTAATATTATGTAATTGAAATGCTTAAGACGTCAGGCCTTTGAGGAATTCACACCCTAAGGTGACTTTTTGTTGATGTTTACCTTTGTAAATAGGGCACAAGGTCAAAAAATAAATACAAATTTGAATGTAACGTAACAACTGGCTGTATTGAATTTTCTTATAAAACACATATTTGACTTTCTGGAAAACTTTATTAGGAGTTCATAGTGCCACCTGAGAACATTGTGCTGGATTACAAATTGTCCAACGGCGAAGTGCTGATTTTTATGGTGCCTTGCCAAGTTTGGTGGCACCTTTGAAATGTGCATAAAACACAAACACCTGGAGGGATTACAAAAAATAAAATTGCACAGTGCTTGTAACATTGGTGCCTATAAAGTGTGTTGTTTTCAACATTTTCTCAAAAATTGCCATACCTATTTGGGGTCAGCACACTGTTGGACTTCCTGCTTGATTACAGACGAAACAAAGTGCAGTATATTTTTGAGAAATGACTTTTTATAATATTCACTTGCTCTGACATAAGTGCACTTGAGTAGTCAGATTTCTAGATGTGATTGTTGAAGCTGTTGACAGTAAAATGGTGTCTTTTTAGCTGATTTTACTAAGCGGAAGGGTATCTGGCAGCAATTTGGCTAGTTGACACTTTAGCTGGATTACTGCCTGCATCCAGTTGTAAATATTGACGGGTGTCATACATACAGGCATTTTGCAAGAGCTAGAGATATGAGATTTTGACTAAACTCGACCAGCATGTCAATGAGATGATAATAACAGCAGGTGAGAAGTTTAAGAAACTTTATAGGTCACGTTTTCTTATAATCACACAAAACATTAACATGGTCGCCAATGGGAAACCTGACAGTGTGCTGACCCCAATTAAAGTCCCTAGCAAGGGAAACACGCTATAGTCATTGCACAATCACGGAGGACGCATTTTACTTCAAATATCTTGAAACAATTACTGAAAATACGTGTATGGCAAAACTGCAGTTGAATGGAACAAACCGTTTTTGGATATTACAGACTTCTCACCAGTCTGCAAGTCCAAATCACAGCGACGGAACACATGTCTTATAAGGGGGGTGGGGTGCGTATGCCAGTAGTTAAGCCTCAATTTGAGAATACGTATGAAAATGAACCAATAACATTGCAGCAGGGGTGATTCATCAATCGTTTTTT